>MNCI01005255.1:163800-275712 GCA_015680685.1 Gnetum montanum | reverse complement strand
TAGTTTATGGCCATTTCGGGCCCCATGCGTAGTTTATTGCCATTTCGGGCCGCATATGTAACCAAGGAATGTTTTGGGGAACATGGATATATTTCTCGGGCAACCGATCATTGCTGATCGTGGCTAGTTTTACGTCATTGCGGACATGATAGTTTAGTGTCATTTCGGACCGGGAGTGGCTTTTGAATTTTTTTTTTTTGTTGTTTTATCATAGTTTATTGTCATTTCGGACTTTTTATAGTTTAACGTCGTTTCGGACTAAGGATTTGCTTTCTATTTTAATTGTTTCTTGATATTCTTTATTTTTAAATCAGCGGATGTACTGACAGGCACTATTTTATACTCAGCGTCTCCCTCGCTGATTATGTTGAATGGCAGTTCAGCCCAGGGGACATTTGCTGGAATGTTTCCGGTGGTTGTATTTTCGAGCGTTTCAGTATCGGTCGTTACCCCTGCGTCGTCTTCTTCACGATGGCGCAGGTGTGGTATGTCAGATAATGGTATTTCGGTGTTGGGAGGCTTTCGATCTGTGACAGAGAGCTTGCCATCTGTTGGCGACCGAGGATTCTCGTCATTTGAGCTAGGCTTTTCGATCTCTACTTGTGACCCTTGCTCTATTTCCAGACTTGAGGAGATTATAGGAATTGTCGCTTCCCCATGTATAACGACCTCTCCGCCCTCGTAGGGCAGGTGAATTTCCTGATGTATAGGAGATGATACGGCTCTTAACTGGGCTAACCAGGGCCTTCCTAAGATGAGATTGAAGCCTGGCATCTCATCGACTACCAAGAAATCAGCGGATGTAGGGAACTGATTTCCCGCTATAAAGTCAAGGGTTATCGTGCCTTTGACTAACACACGTGACCCGCTGAAGGATTTCAAACACGCGGTTGTCGTGGGCTTGATCGCATCTGTAAGTCCCAATTGTTCGATGATTGGATATGGAACAACATTAGTGGCCGCCCCATCATCCACATGTACCCTATGTATCTTAAATTGGTTTATATGTATGGTTATAAACATGGGGGTTGTCGTCGTCTCACCAGTTTTTTTATCTATTTTGATGCTCTCGTCACGAAAGCTTAAGGCGTTAGGGCTGACCCTGCGAGGAGAATACATCACTGCATGGATCGCTGGTTCGTTCGGAGGCAAGTACTCGCTAACCGGGATAGACGTTAACATGCGTACCAGCGCCTCGCGGTGGGTCTGGGAAGTTAACACTAAATCATATAAGCTCAGAGACGTGTTTTTTTGTTTTAGTGCCTGAGTGACTTGCGTTAGGACCGTCGCAAAATCTCTGTTGTCAGGAGCATTTTGGTTGAGAGGGACCGGGTCCATCGGGCCCAGGAGTTTTATCTCGCGTTTCTGTGATTTGTCGTTCTTGCGGATGTTAGCAGTGTCACGTTGTTCGTGCGTCCGAGAGGTTTCGCCGCTGTTGCCTATGTCCGGTTGATTATCAGACGACGGCATAGGCATGGAGCTGAGAGGTGTTGGTTTAGGTGGCCCCACGGCTAGCCGTTGGCGTTCTTTTTCCACGCGTTCGCGTGTGAGCCTGTCCGCTAGGCGTTCTCGCGTGTTAGAAGGGCCTGGCCTCGGGCCTTGGGATTGTCCAGGGACCTTTACGACATATGGGGCAGAACGGGTTTGCGGGTATGACTGGGCAGGAGTTTGTGCCGGAAGCCGGACGACGTAGGGAGTTGGCCTTAGTGGAGGTGGGACCTCCGTCGTTGCAACCGCAGGTGGTACTCGGACTACAAAAGGGGCAGGCCGAGCGTAAGGTGTCGTTGTGCTCGCAGGGTTAACGGGGGGAACGCGCACCACGTAGGGTTGTTGGCGCACTGTCGTGTGGGAGGCAGGTGTAGTCGAGGGCACTCGGACCACATATGGCCCCTGCGGGGTGCGGGATGTACGGGGTGCGAGCGCGGGCTCAGCGGGAGGGATTCGAACTACAAACGGCTTGTTAGATACTTCCCTATCCTCGGGGTGTACCGTGTTAATGTGGGATATGTCGGGCTCATTGCCACAGTAAATCGCGCTAATTGTGTATGGAGCCTCCTTAGTGTTCAGGGGGTCTTGGTACACTCCCATAGTTTGATTTTGTGGTTGGACGGGGTTAGCCCCGTCGAATGTGATGCTGCCTTCGTCAATCATCCGTTGGATATCCTGCTTCAAAGTGAAACAGTAATCTGTTCCATGACCCGGCCTTTGATGGTAATCGCAAAAGCGATCCATCCGGAATCCTTTGGGCACGGGAGGCTCATCTGGGGTTGCTAGGCTCGGATTCTGTACGAGTTGACAAAATCGGTCGTGTCTTTGTATGGCCACGGGGGACAATTGTTTGTGGCTCATCAACCCAACTTTTAAGAGTTGATCGAAGAGTTGGGAAGGTTTCATTGGCAGAGGCGTATATTGAGAGGGCTCTTTCCTCTCAAAATTTCGTGTACAGTTCGCCGGATTCTGTTGCGATGATGATTCCTGCGTGGTGGCTGCGGGCTGAGTGTGATAGTAATTAGCAGGTGGCGTCGGTGGCTTTTGTTGTTGCGTCCCTGCTACGGCTGCTATATTGGTTTTAGCCTTTTCTTTGTCTTTCTTAGTATGTTGATTCTTAAAGGCTATGTAGGCTGGATCGTGACTGTTTTGGGCAGCTTCTTCAATGTTCTTAATTTGCTCGAACGCTTGATTGAGATCTCGCGCGTTGAGGTAATACAGTTTAGATTTAAAGAAATCGTTGACTGCCCCTTTTAGGATCGTAAGTAGGTAAAATGGGGAGATCGGTTCATGAAGCTCGTTCAGAGCTGCGCTCCATCTTTGAATAAATTTTTGGATCGGTTCGAGAGGCCCCTGCTTAATCTGCATGAGGCTATCCAACGTTGGCTCGGGTTTCAGGTTATATTTGAACCGGGTCACAAATTGGCGTATAAGGTCATCCAAAGCGCAGATGGAGTTCCTGGGTAAGGCACGGTACCAATCGAGTGCCCTTCCCGTGAGGGACATGGGGAACACCCGGAGGACAGCATGGGGCCAAGCCTGGAGCAAGGCGCATTCCAATCGGAATGTTATGAGATGGGCGTTGGGATCTGTCTCACCATTATATTTGGTTAATGTTGGCAAAGGAACGCCTTTGGGCAGGGTTAAAGGTGGGACAGAGGAGCTGATAGGGTCGTCATTGTAGAAATCCATCACTTTCATCTCCCCATCGCTGACGGTCTTGAGATGTTTTACCTCGTCTGTCAATTCCTGCATCATTCTTTTGGCATCTGCCCAATCTTGAGCATTTGGGAGCGGGGTGGTTTGGGCTTGTGACGCGTTGTATAGGTTAGACTGTTGAACGGTTGACTGAAGGGCTGAGAGTTGCGTTGTTGAGGGTTGGGTTTGCGGGAAGTGTATAGCAGATGGCATCAGGGGCACTACATTATAGAGAGGATGCTGTTGTTGTTGTTGTCGTGGCTGTGTCTGAGGTACATGAATCGGTGGCAACGTATGGGGCGGTATGTAGTGGTGGGAAACCTGGTGCGACGTTGTACTCGTCATCGGCCACTGTCCGGCCATGTTGTACGAGGAGGATCCTTGTTGGGTTATGGCGGTGAAAGGGGGCGCGTGTGTTTGAATATGCGGGATGTAATGAGCGGGTGTGGACACAGGTATAACGTGTGGCATTCTTAGCACTTGGGATTGGACTTGAAACGTCACTCCTAGGTTGCTGTGAGGGGGCAGTGTTTGTGAGGATGAACCGGCGAGCGTAAAAGGGAAGGCATTCGACAAAGGGTGGCCCTGGGAAGGGACTTGAGCTGATGCGGATGTTTCTTGTAACAGTGTTTGGGTGTGGTCAGAAGTAATGGGTTGGAGGGGTATGGTTTCCCCTGCGTCTGGGTTAAATACAGGGTTCACGTGGTTATGCGGACTGAGAGTATGATAGGAATCCTCATGCTCAGATTGTGCAGCGAATTCATCCTCTTCGTCCTTTTGTGGTTCTACGGTAACCTGGTCTAACGATTGGCTCCTATGCAGAAGGAGCTACGTAAAGAGCTCCGAGAATTGCTCCGGAATGGGGATTATGTCGTATGGGGAAGGGATGAATTCATACCCCCCTCTATAAAAGGTCTCAAATTGTCTTTTTACTTCCATCTCAGCCCTGTCTACTGCCAGACCAGCTTGTATCTTAATGCAAATAAAGTTATATTCGTCTTGGCTTATGATATTAGCGGCAGGGTCTCTCCCTTGCAACCTCAAAGATCGACGAGGCCCCATTGTGGGTTGCCCTCCCATGTGTTGTGTGGCGGGTTGCTGGGCAGTTGTTGCGTCGGAGATATTAAGGTTCTGAGTAGTAGCGGTAGTGATGTTAATGGGATTCATAATTATGAGCGATTTGAGTGTGTGAAATTGGTATGGATGACGGTATATGCGGTGGCGTAGATGAGTTTAGAGGCTAAGTGTCCAGCGTGAACGCTGGCGTAAGCGTGCGGCGTATACGCTAAGGGTTATCTCCAGCGTGAACGCTGGCGTAAGCGTGCGGCGTATACGCTAGGGGTTATCCGCAGCGTGAACGCTGGCGTAAACGTGCAGCGTATACGCTAGGGTTTGTCCGCAGTTGACAGCGTAAACGCTGATCAGCGTGAATGCTGAGGGACGTGAAGCCTGTTTAGCGGAGGCCCTCCTTCTAGCGCCAAAAACTGTGCCGACCGAAATCGTCGGTGCAAGGCTGGAACGTGACGAACACCGAAAGAAATACGGGCAAGCACGGTTGACCCTGCCTCCGCTTGAGGGCGAGCTGGAGTGGGCGAAGGCAGAGTGCCTTGGATGGTCCGCACGCGGATCAAACAAGGACTTCCCCGAGCGCCGCCAAAGCGTTATACGCTGGGTTATACGTGAACAGGGCGTAAGTAATGAATCAGGTGTGAACGGCGTAAACAGCGTAAACAGAAATGAACACAGCGTGAGCGTGCGGGCGTGACAGTGTGAACTGAAATGAGCACGGCGTGAATGTACAATCGTGACAGCGTAAACAGAAATGTACACGGCGTGATCGTACAGGCGTCACAGCGTAAACAGCGAATGGATGTAGGGCGTAAACAGGCAGACGGCGTGAACAGCAAGCGTGTACGAACGGAGACGGAGCGAAAATGCAAGCGGGCGTGAACAGGGAGTGGGCCACGTTGATGTAAAACTGTAAAAGAACTTGCAATAAACGTAAACAGTGATTATAGAGTTAAAATGTTGTGCACCGGTCTGACGCAGTTGTGTAGGGACACAAGGCGGACGTAAAGCCCCGGTGGACAAGGGGGATGTAGCTGGTGGATGCGGTGGGCGAAGCGCGGATTGTGCTCAGCGTGCAGCATGCAGGGGCTTCCAGCGTAAGCGTGAGCGTGCGAGGGTTTCCGCAGCGT
The DNA here is from genome assembly GCA_015680685.1 of Gnetum montanum. NCBI lineage: Eukaryota > Viridiplantae > Streptophyta > Gnetopsida > Gnetales > Gnetaceae > Gnetum > Gnetum montanum. The sequence goes on along the minus strand of MNCI01005255.1, from coordinate 270,328 downwards.
AATTGCTCTGGGTCAGCTCTCATAAATTTTCGCGGGCCCTGTAAACGTGGAAAACTGGGCTATTTATAGGGGTAGGGTTACCGGGAAAAGCGGATGGGGAGACATGTGGCGTACAGACCGGGCGTTACAATTTAGAAACTCGGTACACGCTGGGCGTATACATTACAAGCTGGCGTGTACGCTGGGCGTACACGTTGGGCGTATACGCTGGGCGTATGCGCTGAGCGTAAACATTTTTAAGCTGGCGTGTATGCTGGGCGTACACGCTGGGCATATACGCCGGGCGTAGACGCCGGGCGTAGAGACCGACGGATGTCCACTTGCTTCAATCCTTGCTCTTTGGTGTAATCTTCATGTTGCCATTGGGAATCCTGTCGTCGAGCGTGTACGCCGAGAAGCCGGGCGTAGAACGCTGGGCGTAGACGCTGGGCGTGAACGCTGGGCGTAGACGCTGGGCGTGGACGCTGGGCGTAACACTTAAAAATATTTTTGTGGTGTTTCAGTGTACATTTCTTATTTTCACGCAGTCCACATTCTTTTACACCACATCGTTATTGTTATGCTTTTAACGGCCCACTATAGCCTAAAACTCGAAATTTTGTTTACTTTTTTTATGCTTACGACAAAATGGCCCGAAATGGCCTTAAACTAATTATGGCCTGCTATGGCCTAAAAATGGCAATTTTTTTCACTCTTTTACGCTTACAATAGCTTGGCCCGAAATGGCCTTAAACTATTAATAGTCCATAGTGGCCTAAAACACATAACCTTTCTAACGATACATTTCCTTTCAAAAATACAAAAAAAATTTTATTTTACGATCACATTGATCCAAGAACGTTGATGTTTATTCCTTTTCATTGTGAAAAGATGTTTGGGCTAATATCGCCATGCTACACATCCCCTTTGCTACCACTTTCATCTACGTCATTTAACCCCACCTCCTCCTCATGGGGGCCATCATCTCCATCACACTCATCTTCATGAGGAGCCTCTTTGTGTTGATCCTACGATTTGACATGAAACAAATGTTAGCGTCAACACCAAAACTACGTAACAAGAGTACAACACTTTTACAATTTACCTATGACGATCATGCGTCAACTACGAAAGGAATTTTTTCCAAGCTGACCCATAGGCATTGCATGATCTCGTCCTTAGTGAGCTCAAACCAAATGTGGTCTCCTAGATTAGTTCCAGCCTTAACCTTCCCCTTTTCCATAGGAGTCCATTTGGGTGGTTTAGGAAAGAAGGAAAGGAGAGTGGTCTCCCTACTAGGGAGAGTCATTTCTCTCTAAGGGGAGGCACTTACTGTCACTTGATCCTAGAACTTTTTGTATGCCCTAGAGGCACCAATGACATCAAGGAATAGCTAGAGGGATCACACTTCAATAGCAGAATCCTAGTAATGTTGGCGGTAGCTACACTTTCTCTCTTATACATGTGCTTATGGTCCTTTTGTGCCTACCCCCTTGCTTGGACCCTCGCGCTGAAATCCTTCCAGTCTTGGCTCTTCTGGACTAGGAGATCCATTTGCATCCATTGCTCAATGAGCCCACGGATAGCTTGAATGCTATTTCTGATGACCGTCTAATAATGGATGTAGTCAATCACAACTATCTGCATAATTCTCATCATTGGTCTCCTGAGCTTGCAGAAATTCGTTTCGGGACTCCAGATCCTGAACCCTATCAGTTAGGACTATTTTCTCCTTTTCTATTTTCTACAATCTCCTCCAAAGATCTTCATTGATGTTCTGACACTCCCATAAAAAGTAGGCCGAGCGTAATGCACATTTCAGCATCTCATTGTAAATACTGTGTGGCACTACAGTCATCTCCGGTGAGGGTTTGGGGGAAGTGTCTCAGTCAACAGGCTCTTTGGGATCCCATTTGAGACGAGACCCTGTAACAGAAAAATAATAGTTAGATGCAATGAAATAATGCAATGTCGTAATGAAAACAATCCCTATGCAATAATAGTGACGTACCAATCTCAGGATCGATTTGCTCTAGGCAACTAATCATATTGTTCACGATGCCCTCCATGAAGGCGAATTTATTAGGAGTCTCACCCCAATGCTGAGTTGGGATTACTGACAAAGGTATGTTGGTATTACTAGAAGTGCCTACTACGTGAACAAAATGAGTTAGACATAGCATGATAGACATAAAGGCAATTGAGACGTTACGATAACACAAAGCTTAATTCAACAAAACCCTCAGGATTAGTAGCGGGAGGTTTGCCCTCCAAAGAAAAGTAAAACTCACCGGTGATAAACCACTTCTCCCTTCCTAGCTCATCCGAAAGGACCTCAACATCCTCTACACCCTTCTCTTCTTTAGGCACAGGAACCTATGTCCCACCTACGTTACTAATAGGGGCCTCATTTTCCAAAACTAGGCCTTCCTCTCCATGCTGTAAAACTATGGTCCCCGTTTCAGCGGTCAAATCCTCTACATCTTTTCCTTTGTCTGTCAAACAACACAATTAGCCAAAAAAAAAATTTACTTACTTCTTACAAGTGCTATGCAACACAACGATGTCCATACATAGCATAATACATCTTCTACTTACCAGCTGGAGGATCATTCCTGTGAAATTTAATTTGCAGTTTCCTTCCTTCTTCTCTAGTTGGGCCAAAAGACTCCATGGTTGGGCGATGTTTTTTCTGCTAAACTAACAAATCCACTATTTTTGCAACAAGTAATTTCCCCCTCAACACACTACTGGTGTAAGAAGGAGGTGCCCCACTCACACTATCTTGGCCTCACACACTAGGTGCCACCAGATCCTTAGTCGTTAGTGAAAATGACTCTCTGATACCTTTAGGAGGATCTTGGGATCGGACGGTGCGGAAGACCTAGGAAATCCACGGTTTTGAAATCTAGTTACAATCTTGCTACATGCAGACTCCATCCCTTAGAACCACCAAGAATTCAACAAAACATCGAAAGTAAGCTATGAAAAAGGAAAAATGCACATTGAAATGAGACTCATGCTTCTTGTGAGGCTTGACCATCTCAACTTGCAAGCCTTCAGCGAGGTAACTGGCCCAATTATACTATGTCCCCTCCTCCATAACCTCCCACGTGATCTGAGGCTACTCTATGATAAGGATTCTTTCCTAGGAGAGCAGCTTGGGGAAGGCGTGAGCCCATAAGAGAGGATAAATAATATTAGCCACCTCTAGCTTGATCTTGTCGGCGAGAATGCATTTTGGTTCCTTTTTTACCCCTAGCCACTCCTCTATGTTCTTGTGACACTCAGAACCCCTCTTTAACCTTTCTTCTACTAGAAGACCATCAAGAGGAACACCAAAAAATTTGATGAGCAGTCGAGCATTAATATCAAGACTCACACCCACGTTACGCACACATATGTGAAGATGCTCAGCTTCTTCACTGAAGGAGTTGACTAGGGTTACCATTTCCATTGTAGTAACATCGAGGGTTACAGCCAAAAATAGCTCCATCAGTCTAACTTCCTAGAGGTTATTGGTTATGGCGAATGGGGCTACTCTGTGGCAAAGCCAACATTGTGCTTCTTTTATGTCACCATAATGGAAGAAGAGACTGCTTGCCTCATGCCCAGAAGCTATCACCATAACCTCCCATAATTCCCTAACTATGAACATAAAACAACAGATTAGACAACACAACGAAATAATACAATTTCATAGACTATTCCCATCCAGAAAGATTGTACAGTTGACAACCATAGCATAATTTACCTCATCCAAAAGGCGAAGGAAACGGTGGAATTTTCTCCTCCACGTCCTCAACAGTGATAGGACGATCCAAAGTCCACTCCTTGTCCAACCATTTGGAGTGTTTACACTTGGCGAAGAATTTGACATAGTAGACAGTGTAGTGCGGGATTTCAAATCCTAGTTGTCCTAGGACACTACCATGCACGTTGTTGATGCAAGTGAATTCCTTTATGGATGTTTCGTCCATGGATAACATGTCCGTATCACCTTGAATACCATTTGCATCGATGAAAAACCTACAACACATAATGTAGACAATTTTTTATACTAAACATGAAATCAAACAATAGTTAGCACATCATGAGACCATGAAAACACTTACCCACCAGCATAATACATAATGCCGAGTGGATTCTGGAAATAGGTCGTGACATGAAGAGCTACAAAAAACGTGTTGTAGGTGTGATAACAATCAAACTTGGGAATCTCCCAGATCCAAGATAAACGCCTCAAACCCCTGGCACTCTGTTCATGGTCTTGCCCCCTCACGGTCTCGATTGAGCCGTCCACCAGAAATGTTAAGATGCTTTGTGTTGACCCAACCAGTAGCATCTCCAACATGGCAGCAGCAATCTCAGCCAATAGATGCGACCAGATAATTATGCTGAAATTATGTATCAAAAACTGAAAAAACTCCCATGCACATTTTTAGGGCCAAATCACCTCCTCCCCTACACAAGCATGAGGAGGAGGAACATTGGCCATAGGGACATGTAAACAACATAGAACGCCTACGATGTCCAAGACAATCAGGATGGGCTTTAGCATGATCCTTTACAATGAAGCACAATATCATTAGGAAAAATAATTTAGACATACTAACAATGTCAGAACCACGAAATCAAATAAAAAAAGGCTCATAAAAATCCATTATGCAACACTAGGGTTCTCATTATCTTGACTCCTAGAAAATTACATGTTACGCTGGAGATGCCCTACTAAAATTGCCCAAACCCTTCCAATGGTGCAAGGTCTATCTTTGACAATGGCAATAAAGGTAACATTGCATGTTACTCTAGCATAACATGCAACCATCATGGGCGAGACAATGAAACCCTATCTACACTACACAAGGGTACAATACCTAGACTCCTGATCAGTTATGCATTGTGTTTGCATAATATTACCCAAGATCACCCAAACCCTTGCGATGGCGCAAGGTATATCTCTGACAATAGAAATAGGGGTAAATATTACAAACCACAATAGCTTAGCTCGCACAGGTAGGTATCAACATCCAACACAATGCATATCTTTGGAACAAATACAATTACAATGCCATGATAATGAAAATAAGAATTGTGCAAGAAAGGTAAAAAAAAAAGCAATTTACTGGGCAAGTGGAGTAGCCTCCCGAGTTTCGACCCGGGCCTTTGAAATCTGCTCCAAAATCTCCTGCACTTCATCGATCTTCATCAATTTAGCATGTTTTCCTTTGGTCTTTGATGCCATGGTTACACCTGAACTATCTTTGCAAAATTGTTTACTTAAGATTTCTTTCGGCTTTAACCTAGCTCGACCTCACGATGTTTACAGTATTACTCTCAAGACGAACCATTTGCTTATAAGCGTGATGGTGAAAACTTGCTATTTTTTGTATCTGATCAACATGAACTTTCCCGAAAGGCAAGCATGTCAATTTCACATGAAGCATGAAGATCGCAACATTAATCTCTTAAATGTTGCATTGATTGCAGTCCAAAAGACCCTAAACTAATGCATAGCTTATCGTCTCGTAATCTGGTCGCATTAATTACAGTCAGCACAAAATTCTAAATTAGCTATATTGACATGCTAGACATGGCATGGTATACCTTTCATCACAGTTCGTAGAACCCTTAAGCTAATACCTAGGAGACCTGGCTTGCTATTTTCTTGCAAACTATGTATATTGTAACAGTCCACTAAGACCTTAAACTTGCACCCTATTAACATGTACTGCTAAAATCTTCTATCATTGCATCATGGTGACAAAAAAAATGTAACAAATTTCATTCTTGGTGGTTTTGCAGGTCAAATTTGCAAATGGACAAAGCTTTACTCGCACCCCTAGCCATAACTGGCCCATACAAGGAAATTGTTAGGTAGCCTGATCTTGCATTGATAGGAACTGACACTTTCTCTTGTGACATAACAATAGTAGCCTCGAAAACATCCCCAAACTGGCCAGAACCTTAAACCTGGAAGCTAGTGATGTGACTGAGGATCCCCTTACCGAGGTTCCTGTTGTTACACACAAAGGAGAAAGTAAAACTCTGAAAGTTAGTTCTCTTCTTGGCTAACATACGCAGAGCACCATATCTCAAGTGCTCCAAAATAATGTTGCCTCATTCGCATGGTCGTACGAAGACATGTCAGGTTTAGACCCAAGACTAATATAGCACAACATAGTTTTAGACTTGCATATCAAAGTAGTTAAACAGAAGGCATAGAAGATTAAGCTCGAAATCACTTTGGTAGTGCGTGATGAAATCACTAAGCTATAACAAGCTAGTTTCATATGCCCGGTCAATTATTTAAATTAGGTATCTAACATTGTTGTTGTTTCTAAGAAAATGGGAGGAATATGCATCTGTTTAGACTTCCATGATCTGAACAAAGAAACAATTAAAGACAACTTCCCATTATCGAGTATTGACTAGCTTATCAATACAACAGTTAGACACACCTTGCTATCCTTCATGGATGGGTTTTCAAGCTATAATCAAATCCATATCAACCTAGAACATCAACTAACTACAACTTTCATGACCCCCTGGGGAACTTTCTGCTACACCATGATGCCTTTCAAGTTAAAAAATGCTAGAGCAACTTATCAACATGCCATGACATATATATTTAGCAATTACATCTTAGAGAAATTGAACGACTACATAGACAACATAGCTATCAAATCTAAGAAGTCAAAAGATCACCTAGAAGACCTAGAGTTAATCCTTAAACAATGTCTCAGGCACTACCTATGGCTCAACCCAAGAAAATGCATGTTTGGAGTCAAAATAGAACTCATGTTGGGATTTATGGTATTAGAGACTGGCATACGAGTCGACCCCAACAAGGTTAAGGCCATCATTAGCCTAGAACCACCTACAAACCTCAAAGAACTATGTGGGTTGTAGGGTAGGTTATAATTTATCAGGAGGTTCATCTCAAAGTTAATGGACAAATTACATCATATGCAACATTTGCTCAAAAATTGGGTTAACTTCAAATGGACTGAGGATTACCAGCATGCATTCAACAACCTGAAGAAAGAGCTACTACACTTGCCGAAAATTTTCACACCATAAAGGGATCAGGCTTTCTACATCTACCTAGCAAGCTCGGATGTGTCTATAGTTGCATTGTTGTGTCAAAAGAGGGATGAAGGATCAAAAATCCCTATCTATTATCTAATTCATGCTCTATTTTCATACAAAATAAGATATAATGAAGTAGAGCGTAACTATTTGACATTGGTTTTTACGCTCAAAAAATGTAGACACTGTCTTTTCCATAGCCAAGTTAACATAATTTGCAAGCACAACATTCTGCGGGCCATCACAAACAATTTATATGAGAGCAGTAGGATAGCCCACTGAAAAGCCATCACAGTGGAATTTGACTTACACTACATTGGTCAACCTTCCACAAAAGGCTAAGTAATAGCCGACCAACTTGTAATATCACCTATTGATGATCAAGCTACGATAGAACTAGAGTTTCCTGATGAATACATACATAGTTTAAGCCATGTACCAACAGGCCTCAAAGCGACATTATACTTCGATGGAGCCTCAACTACTAGAGGCAGTAGTGCTGCCATTGTCATTTTGCTCTCCCTTGAGGATATTCGCCCATTGGCTTACTGCCTGGTGTTTCCTTATACAAAAAATATGGCAGAGTACGAGGGGCTCCTCAAGGAACTGTTAACAGCCAAGGAACTCAACGTTCAACAATTGGTAATCTGAGGTGATTTGATGCTCGTTGTCAATCAAATCATAGGAGTCTATGCTGCAAATCTGTGCATCTACAGCCCTACAATGATATGGCTAAAGATCTTCTGAAATGATTCACAACGATTGACATTTGACATGTGCCGCGCAATGAGAACACTGTAGCTGACACATTAGCTATGCTCACTTCAAATGCACCATCACATCTGTTTGCCACCTTGCCCACATTAATGATGGAATGTATAGACCCCATCATTCAAGTGGTGCAAATCTCTTCATTAAGTGCAGAAGGGACTCCAGAATGGTACGATAACATTAGAACCTACCTTCTACATGGTGAACCACCACACGAGTTGACATGTGTGCAAAAGGAGGTAATCTGCAAGCATGCTAGGAAATACATTATCATCAAAGATAGTACTCTATGTAGACACTCTTTTGATGGGGTATTGTTAACTTATGTTAACAAAGACCAAGTGCGAAAGATAGTTAGCAAAGCCCACGAGGGAGTATGTGGAGGACATATAGCCTCATGAGCCATGGCCGCTAAAATCAGATGCTTAGGATATTACTAGACGTACATGGAACGAGATTGCCTTGCCAAGGTTAAGACATGTGATACATGCTAGCATTATGTGAATCTAATACACATGTCACCAACTAAGTTGCATTCTACATAGATCACTTGGACATTCCAACGACGGGGACTAGACATCATAGGCCCCATCACACCTAAGTATTCTGTAGGACATAGCTTCATTATCATCATCACTAAGTATTTCACGAAGTGGGTTGAGGCTGTTCCCCTATGAAAGACTACATCTCAACAGGTTTTCCATTTTATCTTGGATAACATAGTAACTAAATTTGGGCTTCCTATGACTATCGTGATCGACAATGGGCCACAATTTAGTAGTACCGAAACCAAATCTTTCTACAATAACCTTCGTTTCAAGCAATCTTTTTCCTCACCTTATTACCCACAAGAAAATGGTCAAGCAAAGGTGACAAACAAGGTGATCATCAATTTATTGAAAAAGATTCTCAACAGCAACAAGAAACGATGGCATGAGAAGATCCTCTATGTGTTATGGGCCTATTGTACTACCTGCAGAACAGCCACCGGTAGGACACCCTATAGCCTAGTCTATGGATCTGAAGTAGTGTGACCCCTTGAACTATAGGTTCCCTCACTACGGATGGTCCTCTTCATGGTTATAAATGAGACTTAGCACAACAAGTCCAGGATCATGGATCTAGACTCAGTAGGGGAGAAATGCATTGAGATGCTCGATAGCATTGAAAGATATTAGGATAGGCAAAAATATAAGCATCATCATAACCTGCATTAGTGATCAATCAAGAAAGGATACTTAGTTCTCAAGGCTATTCTTGAACTAATGAGAAAATTCTCTGCAAGCTGGGAAAGCCCTTTCCTGGTCATCAATGCATACAGCAATGAAGCATTCCAGCTAGTAGACATCGATGCCAACGAACTTCAAAATCTAGTGAATCATATGTATCTGAAGTAGTACTACATCTAGACATTGACTCGGATCAAATGCAAGGTAATAATTGTCCTCTACGATGTAAAAATGGTAGTGTTGTACACATTCGCTATAACGTAAAATTGCCATTTTCTACACGTGTCCACCATGATGCTAAACTGGCAAGATTTTCGACCATCCACCACAACGTAAAATTGGCAAGGTAAGCATCCATTTCCTGAGATGCTAAAATAGCACAGACTTGTCTCTGGGTCAAGACATGAAACTAACACCCATAGCATGATTTTCTAGGACCATAAACTAGCTCTTCCACGATCCGCTATGATGCAAAACTAGCACACTTTAGTCTGCCTAGACTTTAAACCGGGACCATGGTTTGCTGGGACTTAAAACTAGCAACAACAGTCTACCAGGACTTAAAATTGGAATCTGCCAATAGACCATCCATGCAAAAAGTGAGCTTGATCATTCTTGCACGGCATCCCTATCAGACAGAATGGGTAGGGTGTTGGAATAGAAGCAATGCCACTACCCCCTGGCATTCTACTAATTCCTTGGATATGCCGAAAGGCCTACTACTGACCCCTCAGAGATGCTGCTACGATGGCCACTCAACAATTGTAGCTCCCAGGGTCAACATCACCACTTGAGGCTCCAAGGAAACTATGGTCAACCATAGCCTTGGTTGCCTCTAGCTATTGCTGCCACTAGAGTCCGGCCTTGCAGATTCATCTGACTGGTTCTTTGTCTAGTCAAATGGATAAGATGAGTCTAGTCTTTGACGGTAATTTCCTAAGCCATGGTGTTAACAAAGGGACCAGTGCCTCTTGCTACGGTTCCTTCTCCTTGGCCTATCCTCTCCTTTTTGTTCCGGGCGACACTTGTTTTAACAGCCTCCTTCACAATTAGGGTAATTACTTTGTTCTTTGTTCTTTGTTATGTTTTGTAGGTTACTTGCTATGATAGCATTGTACAAAGGTGCATTCACTAGGAGGGCAAGGCTGAAACACCACAAAATTTGGAGCTTAGTACTTTTCCAACACCAAGCAGGTCCGTGGGACCCACAAATGACCACAACTACATTTGGTGTCACACTTGACAACTTTGGAGATTAGAGGCTTAATTTTCACTAAGTATGCAGTCCCAACATATATGCCCAGCGTATACGCCCAAGTGTACATTCCCAGCATATATGCTCAAATTCTCAATGTATAAGCCCAGCGTGTACGCTCAAGTTCACAGCATATACGCCCAACGTACACACCCAATGTATACACCTCACATGTACGCACAGCAGGTACAACAGATGCATATGCCTAGCAATAAGATCCTCGAAGACAACATGGAAACAGCACTGCAGAGCAAGATTTGACACAAGGCAGTAATCATTAGCGTATACACCCCAGCTATACATCCAGGACATCAGCATATACACCCTAGCATATACACCCAGCATCCACCAGCATATACACCAGCGTCCACGACATCTACGCCTAAGTTTGCATACACCCAGCACATTTAGCGTATACGCCCAGCGTATACACCCACAGTTTACACTCACCAGACACAGCGTATACGCCCAGTGTATATGCCTGCCAAATGTAACATATTGTACACTTGTAAATTTTACACTCTTGCACCCAGTCAATGCGCCACGTGTCTCCCAACCTGAGTTTGCCATCAAAACCTGTATAAAAACCCTAATTTTTCACGAGAACGTGGTCGGTTGGCAAAAATTCCCAGAGCACACCAGAGAGCAGAGACGCTGCGAACTAGAGCACAAAATATTTTACGCTGGACAATCCTGTACGCTGAGCATATAGCCTCTACGCTATGCCTACAGTGTGAACTAGCCACAATCATCCTTGCATCCGCTGGGGCTTTTCGTCCGCCTTGTGTTCCAGTCACAATTGCGTTAGACCAGTGCATTGTACTTTCATTCTGTAATGCCATTGTTACATTTTCTTCCCAAAATCATTTACAGTTTGTATTAATTGTTGCATGTATTCTATTTTCGCCCATTTACGTTACACTCTATTTGCATTTGTTACACTGTTTACGCTCTGATTTACGCCCGTTACGCCATTTACGTATAACCCAGCGTATAGCACTTTGGTGTACGTTTGGGGAAATCCTTGTCTGATCCGCGTGTGGACCACCCAACGCACTCTACCTTCGTTCATTCCAGCTCACCCTCAAGCGAAGGTAGGGGATTCTATGCATGTCCTGTGATCCCACGACCTCTATTTCCTTCCAGCTGGCGACTGACGATTTCAGACGGTACAGAAATTGGCACTAGAAGGAGGGCCTTGCCTAAAACCTTACCTACAAGCTTCCGAGTGTTTACGCTACTTAGTACCTACACTGTTCAGTTCAAACCCTTCCATCCACAAGTCTCTCAGCGTCTATGCTATTTGCTACACGAGAGCTCTGTAAGGTCCACAGCATCTACGCTGCCAAGTATACGCTACACGCTTTACACTGCAGATTTTCCTTACGCCATACATGAGACTGCTAAAGTTTATGCTGCACATTTTTACGCTGTAGACTTGTCTACGCTGTCATCCATTTACGCTATGCTTTTTACGCCGTAGATTTTGTCTACGCTGCACATTGACTTTCTCTGAGATTCTGTTTACGCTACTCTCTTTACGCTGAAAACTCATTTATGCTACTGTTCATTTATACCAAACTGTATGATGTAAAACCTGTTTACATTGCACATTGACACTATATATGCTGCTCAGCATATACACTACACTCCTTATGTTGTAGACTTGTCTACGATGACCCTATACGCTCCATCCATATACGTTGTCCACGCTGTTGTTATACACTGGATGTTGAAGCATATATGCTGCACATTATCACGTAAGTTTACGCTGTACTAAGTATACTAATTTCACAGCTCTATACCGTGTCATACCCTCAACAGGTCATCATGAACCCCGCAAACACCACTGCTACAACTACTCAAGTCACCGACATCGTAGGCACCATGGCTGTCCAACAGCCTGTGGTCCAACAGCAAGCAGTATAGCCCACAACGAGACCCCGCCGGTCCCTAAGGTTGAAAGGGAGAAACCCAACCTCTAACATTATAACCCATGACTAGTACAACTTCATATGTGTGAAGATACAAGCTGGTATGGCAGTAGATCAAGCCGAGATAAAGGTAAAGAGGCAATACGAACTCTTCTATAGGGGGGACGCAAGTTCATCCCTTCCCCATAAAATATAATCCCTGTTCCAGAGCAGTACTTAGAGCTCATCACACAACTCCTCCTGCAAAGGAGCCAGTCATTGGATCAGCCTACAGTAGATCTCCAACCAGAAGAGGAGGACGAGTTCGCTGCCCAATCCAAACACGAAGACTCCTACCACACCCTCAGCCCACAAACACACATCAACCCCATTTTTCACCTAGGCACAGGGGAAATCATGCCCCTCCAACCCCTCAGGTTCACCCAGGCACAAGCAACTCCACCAGAAACATCCACATTGGTTCATGTCCCTCCAGTAACTGACCTGGAATTCAGCACACTCCCTCTCGCTATCATCCATGCTACAGTAGCAGGCCCATCCTCGCAAGCATCACCCCCACACAATAACATGGGAGCAACCTTCTCGCCTTGAGTGATAGGGATGCCACATGTAATACCAGCATCCACGTCTTCTCACTACATCCCTCACATCCAAACGCACAGAGCCCCCTCGACCGTTGTAACCATATAGGGAGTTCCTTCACAAAAGATAGCTGGGCAATGGGTGGCGATGGATGTGCCATCACATGAACCCTCTCACCACCACGTGCCACCCCACATGATTCCACCACCCAACATTCCCCAAGTACAGCTGCAACTGTAGCAACAACAACCTCTCACATATAATGTGCGATCCCTAGTGCCACACACTATAAACGTGCCACAAGCACAACTGCCGACCGCACAGCTTTCAGCCTTTTAACCTACCATCCAACAGTCCAACCTGTACAATGTGCCACACCCCCAAGTTCCCATGTCACCTAGTGCCCAAGACTGGGCAGATGCCAAAAAATTAATGCAAGAACTAACCGACAAGGTAAAGCGCCTCAAAACGGCTACTGACGGAGAGCTGAAGGTGGTGGACTTCTACCACGATGACCCCATCAGCCCTTCTGTCCTACCTCTAACCTTGCCCAAAGGCATATCATTGCCAACACTAACTAAATATAATGAGGAGATGGACCCCAATGCTCACTTAATAACATTTATATTAGAATGTGCGTTCCTCCAGGCATGGCCCCATGGCATTTTGCGAGTGTTCCCTATGTCCCTTGCTAGGAGAGCGCTCGATTGGTATCGGGCCCTACCGAGGAACTCTATATTTTCCTTGGAAGAGTTGTTACATCAGTTCGTGACCAGGTTCAAATATAACTTGAAACCTGAGGCGACATTGGACAACCTCACACAGGTTAGACAAGTACCCCTTGAACCTATACAAAAATTCATTCAGAGGTGGAGTGCCGCTCTCAATGAGCTACATGAGCCGATCCCCCAGACATATCTGCTCACAATTCTAAAGGGGGCCGTTAATGACTTCTTCAAATCCAAATTGTACTATCTTAATGCGCGTAACCTTAACCAAGCCTTTGTACAAACCAAAAACATAGAAGAGGCGGCTCAAAATAGCCATGACCCTGCATACTTAGCCTTCAAAAATCAACACAGTAAAAAGGATAAAGAGAAGGCTAAAGCAACCATAACGGAAATAGCGAAAACACAGCAACCAAATAAACCACTAGTAGCTCCTACTAACTATACTAGACCTACTCCTGCGACTGCACCAGAATCATCACCATCGTAGAACCCAACACCAAACCGTACGAGAAATTTTGAGAGGAAAGAACCTTCTCAATATATGCCGTTGCCTATGAAGCCATCCCAACTACTCGACCAACTACTGAAGGTAGGATTAATGAAACATAAATAGTTATCCCTAGCAGCCATCCAAAGACATGATCAGTTCTGTCAACTTGTTTAGAACCCAAGCCTAGCAATGCCAGATGAGCCTCCAATGCCCAAAGGTTTTAGAATGGATCACTTCTGCGATTATCACCAACGCAATGGGCATGACACAGATTATTGTTTCACCCTGAAGCAGGACATACAGTGAATGATCGATGAAGGCCAAATCACCTTTGATAAGGCCAACCCGGTCCAACAATAGAACCAAGCTATGTGGGTATATAAAGACCCTCTGAACACCAAAGAGGCGCCGTACATTATCAACACAATCTGCTATGATGATGAACCTGAGACACCCAACATTAACACCATCTACCTTGAATATAAACAACAAACAACTAACAAGCCATTTGTAGTCCATGTTCCTCTCAATCCATCTGCATCCATGCCTCAACCATCATCCGTCCCGAAAAAACCATATGTAGCGTGCGTACCTCACGCTATCACTATCCTGAATCTATCAACCCCTCCTGCTCGACCTGTCCCTTTCGTAGTCTGAGTGCCAACCGCAGTTGCAACAGTAGAGGTCCAACCTCCGCCTAGACAAATCCCATACATTGTTAGAACGTCTGCAAGTCCTAATGTCTACCAAGCCTCCACCTCACATACACAAGGTAAACCTAGTCCTTACGTCATTAGGGTGTCCATCCAATCTTCTGCCCAACCACATCTGACTGTCCAACTGCAACCTTGCCTGGCTCCATATGTGGTACGAATCCCAAGGTAACCCGAAGCTTCAAGACTAGCTCCACCTCCATGCCACACACGAGAATGCTTAGCGGATAAGCTTAAGTGTGAACGCTTGGAGAAGGAGCGTCAACGGTTAGCTATAGGGCCACCTAAACCCACTCCACTTAATGTCGTACCCATGATGCCACATAACCGTCAACCAAATGCAGGTAACGAGGGAGAACCATCAAGAAAAACTGATACGTCTAAAACAATGGCTCCGAGCAAAGACTATGGACCAACGAAGCATGAAATAAAAATGTTGGAGCCAATGGACCCAGTCACCGTTGATGCAAATGCGCCCAACAGTAGAGATTTGGCAACAGCTTTGACACAAGTCACACAAGCACTCAAGCAAAAGAACACTTCGCTAAGCTTGTATGACTTGGTTCTTACATCCCAGACACATCATGAAGCTCTGGTACGCATGTTAACATTGATCCTAGTGAGCGAGAGCTTGCCCCCAAACGAACCATCCATTCACGCGGTAATGTACTCACCCCAAGGGTCAACTTCTAAACCACTAAGCTTCCACAACGATAACATTAAAGTGGATAAGAAAATAGGGGAGGTAACAACAACCCCCATGTTCATAACAATACGCATAAATTAGTTCAAGATACATAGGGTCTACATAGACGATGGAGCTGCTACGAACGTTGTACCATACCCCATCGTTGAACAACTAGGGCTGACGGAGTTAATCAAACCAACTGCAACTACATGTTTAAAATCATTCAGCGGGTCACGTGTGATGGTCAAAGGCATAGTGACCTTAGACTTCATAGTGGGGGACCAGTTTTCCACATCTGCCGACTTCGTGGTGGTCGATGAAATGCTAGGATTCAACCTAATATGAGGAAGACCCTAGTTGGCCCAACTGAAAGCAGTCTCATCCCCTATACATCAAGAAATTCACCTACCTTATGAAGGTGGTGAAATCATCATACACGGGGAAGCAGCTACACCTATTATTTCATCACACAGGGACATGGACCAAGGCTCAGAGGTTGAGCTTGAAGAGCCTGGCCAAAACGACATAAAAGAACAACAACCGGTAGGCATCAATCCTTTAAACATAGAACATGATCTACCTAAAATAGAAACACCTGCACCTGACATTGTACATACTCCTTCTCAATTAGAAACTAACACAAAACTCACCACAGATACTGAAACATCTAAAAACACTGACACAAAAGCCATTCCATCAGACGTCCCTTGGGCTGAATTACCATTCAACGTGATCAGCGAAGGGGACGTTGTATACAGAATCATAGCCATTGACACATCACCTAACATTAAAAAGAAAAAAATCAAAAAATTCTTAAAATAATATCATCTCAAACCATTCGAAATGATGCTAAACTACAACCCATCTGAAATGACGCTAAACTACAACCCGTCCAAAATGACGCTAAACTACAACCTGTCCAAAATGACGCTAAACTACAACCCGTCTGAAATGACGCTAAACTACAACTCGTTTGAAATGACGTTAAACTACAACAAATCAGAAAAAACATTAAACTACACTCCTTGTCCGGAACGACGTTAAACTATCATGTCCGCTATGACATAAAACTAGCCATGATCAGAAATGGTCGGTCAACCGAGAAACCGACCTACATTATTCGAAATGTTACTTGTTTACAACTGGGGCCCAAAATGGCCTTAAACTACGCATGGGGCCTGAAATGGCCTTAAACTAGATCACACACTTGAACTTTGTTTTCCTCTTTCATTTATCAATACGATTTATAATTACATCCGCACATTACACTTAAAAAAAGAATAATAAACCAAAATATTTTACATTGCCATGTCGTGTGTGCAATCAAACTAAAAATCAAAAAAAAAATTTATACATGCAATGCTATATAATTATAAGTGTCAACTCTTTCCGTCCATTTCAAAATTTTCAATTACAATTCTCGTGTCAATTTGAGTTAGCATAGTTCCAAAAGGAAAAACTAAAAAAAAACTAAAAACTAAGCATCTGGGACAGGAGGATCGTCCCCTCTAGATCCACCGGCGTCAGGGGCCCCCGCTTCACTATGGCCAGCTTCTTGGGCATCGTCACCACCTTCATCCTGAAAATACAAAATGAGACAACCAATATAAGAATGAGAGAGCGTCAAAATTTCAAACATTATTCAACAAGTCAATTTCATAATGACAAAATGCTTACCATAGGAGATCCCCCCAAGCCAAATTCCAGTCGACAAAGGATTTCCTCTTCTGAGACACTAGCCCAATCTGTCTCACCAAGGCCTAGGTCAATGTCTGCCAAGGCCTTTCCCTTGTCAACAGCCAACCAGGTAGGACGTTTCAGAGGAAATTCACCCATAGACACTTCCCTAGAAGCAGTAGTAATCACCCTAGTAGGTGACTCCATCTCGACAGTTGTGTTTTGGGCAAAAGTATCAAAGGCAAAGTGCAAACCCAAACCCTCCACAAACATTTCTAGTTGCCACTTTTCAATGGACACTTCTTTTAACGACTTCTTGTAGTGATGTTTGTGATTCTTCTCATCCTGACCGCACTTGCGAACCTTGGAAGTGAAGGCTTTCCAATCTTGACATTTGAGGTTCAGGAGATCAATTTCGGCTTTACGCTCTGCCATTCTCCGAGTCAGTGACACATGACGATTTAGTAGATTTCAATATCTCGTATACGTAACCTCGAACATTCGCCAAGAGCGATCATCGCTTAGTTTGGCAGCGGAGAACTTGTATCAAACCTTAAGATCGTCACGTTCAATTGACAATTCGGAGACTTCCTTTTCCTTCGTCTGAATCTACAGCCACAACTATTCGACAGAACACCTGCAAGTCCATAGTGACTTGGCGTTGTGTACTAGACCTTCCACCACCTCATCATAATAGGCCTAGGCACCTGCTCCACCTCTGGGGACAGTGTGGGTAAACCCTCTATGTTGATGCTCTTAGAGGGATCCCACCTCAACTTGGCACCTATGCAAAGATCAAATGTTAAGATAACAAAAATAGGGTGTGACACTCTAAAATAGCAAATGATTTAAAAACGGTATACCTATTTCAGGGTTGACCTCTTGAATTTTTTCTACAACTTCTTCTACGATGCCAGCCACAAAATCCATCTTACTTGGCATTTCCGTCCAAGTAAATGGCTCACGGGCGCGGGATAAACTAACCTCTGTGGTCCTCTCAAGGGGAACCGTCTTCATGGGTACGTCTAAGCGCATCGTCCTGGTTTCGCTGCCTTCGTTTGGAAGAAATGAAAACATGAAAATAAAAGATCATACAAGTGACAACTAATGAAGCAATATAAAGTAAAATAAAAAGAAAACATACCATGCTCCTTGTCACCTTCTAGGGGATCCCCTAAGTTCAGATTTCCCTTGAGAAAGCTACTGAACATTTGGTCGACACCACCCTGATCATCCAACAACCCAGTTTCTATGGTGTTTTCCTTTAACTCCTCCATTCCTCCTCCCCGATCCTTCTCCACATTTTCCTCTTCATTATTCCGCTCCATGTTGGTCTCCTCCTCCTCAGTAATGGTTTCTAACGACTGCTTTCTCACTTCTCAAATAAAGCCAAAGACATCAGTGACATGTAAGCAATTGAAGAAAAAATTATGAGCAAAATGAAAACAATAAAGTAATAACTAGGAAAAGTCTACATACCAGGCATCTTGAATCGTATGTGCTTTACTCGTGGCTCGCTCACATTCGAAACTTCCCCAGTTGGGCGTTCATGTATTTTTAGCTTGAATTTGGCCTAGCCAACGGTTTCTTTGATAACCCGCTCAGCTCTTCTTGCAGTGAGGGGCACATCATCTGGCTCTAATACCAAACTATCGCGAGTGTGAATTGAGGTACCCGATGATCCCCCGGTCGTAATAGACACAGACTCATCAATTTCCTTAGGAGCATCTTGGGACTTGGCTGTTTTAAACAAGTGGTTGATCCATAGGTGGGATAGTTGACCCTGATCCCGTAAAACAAACTTGATGTCTGGATGGACTACCAGAAACTCGGCGAAGCGACAAAGGTAACCGGCGAAGAAGGCAAAGGTGAAGTGGGACTGCGCTTTGACATTCGAGCATAATTGCACTATCTCCTTGTGCATGCCCGACAATAAAAATTGGGCCCAATTATAGCGCATACCAGTTTCCAGGATAGTTCACATGACGCATACAGCCTCAACCCCAAGACTCCGTACCTAGGAAATGGTTTTGGAGAATACCCGCACTCTAAATAGGGGATATAGTTCATTTACTTCCTCAACCTTTGCTTTCCCCTACATTGGGAATCCCTTGGTGCCCTTGACCAGGCCCAACCAGTCCTCCAATTCATGCACCATTTGGAGCTCTTTATGAGCCCTGTCTAAAACTACACTTATGCCATCTACCGGTACCCCAAATAAGTTTGAAAAGAACTCTGGTGACAGATGGAAAACTACCTTAACACCCTTAATCCGGGTGCTGTAGTAGGAGACAGACTCATTAAAGGAATCCATGATCCCAATCATTTTTACGATAGATACATCAGGCCTCGAGGTCGTGAAGAGCTCCGTAAGGCTGGCATTGTCTAAGCAACGAACAATAGATGGCGGAGCATGGTTATGCAACCATTTTTGAGCCTTAGTCAGCTCCCCGAACTTCATTAACAGGGTTGTCTCTGTTCACCCAGTTGTAACAGGATCCCCGCCAGGAGGTACATCAACTGCAACCGCAATTTGAGATTGTCATATCAGTATAACTCTCGGCAGTTAAAACACGTTAACACATCTAGGAAGTGTTGTCATTTATCGTCAGTGGTGGACTTGGATGTGCTACCTGAACCAAAGTCATGAGGGAAAACTGGCCCCTGGTTCGACCAATCTTTATCCAGCCATCCACGAGCTTGGCACATTGCCAACGCTCTAGAGAATTGTTGGTGAAAATAGACGATATCCCCCTTCATTAGAGCTAATACAGCTTTACGAAGGGTGGGATCCGCCATAAAGGCCTCTAGAGCAGTACGAGCTAAGGCAAGCCCATCATCCTTGATACATATTCCATCTGCATTAAATTTAGGCCTACAAACGAATGGATGTCAAAACTGAAGCAAATGCCAAACGGCAAAAAGAAGCAATAGACTTGAACGGTCCTACCTGCCCACCCGGTACACTGTGCCAGGAGGGTTCTAGAATAGCGTGTGTGCACGCACTGCTAAAAATAAGGTGTTATCGAGGTAGTCCTGCCCTCATGGTAATCAGGCCCACACGTGCACTAACAGGCATGTGGACCTAGGCCCGCAGGAAGAACCGTCCTCATTTGCAAGCTGTCCCTCGTCGATGTCTTCCATGAAGACAACGACACCCTCCATGGCTCCTAGCAGCATTGCCTCAAGCACGTTCCGTGCCACCAGTTCACTTAGATGCGACCAGATAACCACTTCAAGATTGTCTAGTATGAAGGGTAGGAATTCAGATGCACCTTCTCTGAACCAGATCCCATTGTTGTCCATAGTTAGATCTTGGGTAGGCTCATCAGCCTCAATGGGGCGAAACCATGTTAGCACCCCAACAAGCTCAACAATGAGGAGAAAAGGCTTACTATCCCTGCAAGTAATCAGGATGCCACAATAAATCAGCCATGCATCAAAACAATGCAAAAAACAAAAGTTTACATCCAAGACTGACACTTAGAAAAAATTTCCTAACTATTTACGCTCGGCATATACGCTGCTAAACCTAGTGTATACGCTGTCAAAATTTTTTTACGCCCGATGTATATGCTGCCTGACCTAGCGTATACGCTAACAACCAACTTTTTATGCTATTGCCCGAACCTCTTACACTCAGCATATACGCTGAAGAGACCCTCAGCGTATACGCCACAGAAGTGGCCAGTGTAAATAGTCTACGCTACACACTGAACAAACAGTTTACGCTGGAAACATGAAAAACAAGTCTACGATGTCATACTTAAAAGGACAACTGTGTACACTCAGCGTATACACTGTAGAAACCCTCAGCGTATACGCCGTCACAGCATAGATCGTCTACGCTAATAAAATAGAAAGCTTATGCTGACAAAATAGAACTTCGTGTATAGAAAACTTATTACGCCGTACAGCCTTCAGCGTATACACTGATACAATTTTCTACGCTTCATGCAAGAAAAAGTGATTACACTGTGCACTGAAAACAAATTACACTATGACAGTCTATGCTAACCTGAATTTACGCTAAACTTTACGCTCGACGTATACGCCAAAACCCTGTACGAGACTGTCTACGCTACAAAGCACGCACAAGGAAAAATAACTAATAGAGACAGGATTAGAGCCTACCTGTGTGATGATCCAGGCCATGACGAAATCCTTGGCCGAGGCAGGCACTACAGCATGGCTTAGCTCTCCTCTGCAAAGGTCAAGTCAGGACCCTTCCTCCCCTGGCCTTCCAATTCCTTGCCTTTGCCCATCTTGGCATCTTCTACACTGAGATTAACAGTTTATGCTAAAGGTTGGAACTATTTACGCCAACGCTGGAACGTCTACGCTCTGTGCCTACACTAAGGTTTGGTCTTTGGAGTCTACGCTCAGGGTTTGGGTTATACGCTCACAATCAGGTTTATGCTTACGCTAGGGTTTGATAGTTTATGCTTACGCTGGGAAGCTTACGCTGTAAAATTTACGCTCAGCCGCTTACACTCATAATGCAAATAACAACAAATGACTTTTTGCTACTTTTTGCCTTTTTTTACTTATTTTTTGCCAAAAAATTACTCAAAAATAATAAAAAACTATATATATATTTAAAAATAAAATAGAAATCACTACATCCTGGTTCCCCTATGAACCCCATTACAGGCATTTTCGCCGAACGTTCCAGCGTGAACTGCTACCCACGGCCCGGTATGGCCTTAAACTACCATTACGGCCCGGTATGGTAAACTACCATGATGGCCCGGTACAGCCTTAAACTACCACATACGAACCCATTACGGCCTAGTAAGGCCTTAAACTACCACCTGCGGATTACATTTGGCCCGGTAAGGCATTAAACTACCACCCACGGCCCGATATGGCCTTAAACTGCCATGCATCCCGGTGTGACGGTAATCCACCATCATGCATGTACACATAATCTAAAATTACCAAAGAACACCGAACGATTAGCTCATTCAGCTCTCTGTTTATTGGCAGGAGCAAGCCTGATGGATTGCCAGCACTTAACCAAACCATTAATTATCGATGGACCATATGGTAAAATTGCAAGGGACATCAACATAAACCTCATCCACTTAAGTTCATCAATGGACGACACAGTCATAGCCTCAACACAACAAACAATAGAAAACTACAAAGGTATGACAAAATCCCTCGACATAGAAGCCGAAAATATCACTGAAGACTCGTTGACTGAAACCCCCATCACCATGCCCAATGGGGAAATTAAAATACTAAAATTAAGCACATTACTAAAATCACAACTAACCAAAAACATTGAAGACGTGCTTAGGGACAATATGAAAGCATTCGCTTGGTCTTACATGGACATGCCCAGACTAGATTCCCAAATTGTCCAGCACAACATTATCCTTGATCCGAAATTGAGACCGGTAAAACAAAAGGCACGAAAGGTTAAACCCGAAGTGGCATTGGCAGTTCGCAATGAGATCACCAAACTTTGTCAGGCTGGTTTCATCCGGGCTGTTGATTACGCCGAGTGGGTATCCAACATGGTCATTGTTCCGAAGAAGAACGGAAGCATTCGCTTATGCATTGACTTTCGGGATTTAAATGTTGCAACCATAAAAGATGATTTTCCTCTACCCAGCATCGATCAACTTGTTGACTCGACCACTGGGCATGCACTATTATCTTTTATGGATGGCTTCTCGGGATACAATCAAATACGCATCAACCTGGAGCATCAGCTTCAGACAACCTTTATGACACCATGGGGAACCTTTTGTTACACAATGATGCCCTTTGGTTTCAAAAATGCTGGGGCCACCTATCAAAGAGCAATGACATTCATCTTTAGCGATTACATGTTACACTCGCTCAACGACTATGTAGACGACATTGTGGTTAAGTCAAAAACATCAGAACAACATATACAAGACCTTGACCTGGTATTAAAACATTGTTTAAAGTATGAATTGAGACTCAACCCAAAAAAATGTGTCTTCGACATCAAGACAAGAAAAATGCTAGGATTTATAGCCTCAGAAGCAGTGATACGAGTAGACCCTGATAAGGTTAAGGCCATAACAAACCTAAAACCACCAGGAAACCTTACCGAATTTCAAGGTCTACAAGGTATATTACAATTTATTAGGCACTTCATAGAAAAAATGATAGAAAAACTAAAACCTATGAACCACCTGTTACACAAAAATGTCCATTTTGAATGGACTCCGCAGTGTTAAGAAGCATTCGATAACACTTGCCCGATTACCCACAGTTTATCCACCTCAAAACAATAAACCATTTTACATCTACCTCACTACTTCGGATTCGTCAATCACATCTATGCTTTGCCAGAAACAAGATGACGGAACCGAAGTCCCTATATATTACTTAAGCCACGCATTAGTTGCCCACGAGAAAAAGTATAACGACGTGGAGAGGTCTTGTTTAGCTTTGGTCTTTTCTTTGAGAAAATGGCGACATTACCTCTTCTATAACCAAGTTAATATAATTTGCAAGGATAATGTGCTCAAGGCCATCACAGGAAACATTTACGAAACAAGTCGAATAGCCCGCTGGAAAGCCATGATAGCTGATTTTGACCTACACTACATAGCGCAATCATCAGTTAAGGTCAAGCCATAGCAAGTCAAATGGCCATGTCACCAACGCACGATCAAGCGATAATAGAGCTAGAATTCCCAGATGAGAATATAAACGCAATAGACATAGTGCCCGACGACTATGATGTCATTCTAAACTTTGATGGAGCATCCACCTCTCGAGGCGGAAGTGCAGCCACTGTCATCACCTATCCCTCCGGGGAAATCTGACCCTTTGCTTATCATTTCAACTTTCATTGTACCAACAACATAGTAGAGTACGAAGGACTCCTTAGAGGTCTCGCAGTAGCACTGGCTTCAGACATCACATGGCTTGTAGTTAGAGAAGACTCGCAACTGGTCATAAACCAGGTCACAGACGTCTATACATGTAAAGCCCAACACTTACAACCATATTGCGACTTGGCAAAACATTTGATGAAATGATTTGAAAACATCGATGTGCAACACGTCTCTAGAAATGACAACACCATCGCTGACGCGTTAGCCACATTAGTGTTAAACATATCGCCAGACATGTTCCATGCATTACCAAGCTCCGTAACCAGTTGTGCCGAACCAATAACCGATGCTCTTGACACGCTGCCAATAGCATCTTTTAGTACAACACGCACGATAAAATGGTATGATGACATAAAAGAATACCTTCTATGCGGTGAAACACCACAACATTTAACAAATGTGCAAAAGGATGCAGTACAAAAATGTTCTAAGCAGTATACCCTGGTAGGGGACACATTATGTCGTAGATCTTACGAAGGCATATTGCTAACATGCGTTGGTAGTACCGATACCCAAACCATCGTCAAACAAGTACACAATGGACTATGCGGAGGACACATAGCGCCAAAAGCCATGGCAACAAAGATAAGACGCTTAGGCTACTATTGGCCACACATGGAGTATGACTATCTCTCTAAGGTTAAAACATGCAGTACTTGTCAAAAACATAGCAATCTAATCCATGTCCCACCAAATGAGTTGCATACAGCGCAAATCACATAGCCTTTTCAAAAGTGGGGGTTGGACCTTATCGGCCCGATAACACCCTCATCTTCTACAAAGCATAGTTTCATTATAACCACAACAGAATATTTCACAAAGTCGGTAGAAGCCGCTCCCCTTTGCAAAACTACATCTAAACACGTGTGCAATTTCATCCTCAAAAATATTGTAACCCACTTTGGCATTCCCATGACAATCATCACTGAAAATGGGCCATAATTTAGTAGTGCCGAGACAAAAACCTTTTGTGGAAGTCTAGGGATCAAACACTCATTTTCATCCCCTTACTATCCCCAGAGTAATGGGCAAGCAGAGGCAACGAACAAAACGATTATTGCAATACTTAAGAGGATGCTTACCCAAAGCAAAAGAAAGTGGCACGAACAATTGATATACGCATTGTGGGCATACCATACTACACATCGGACTTCAACAGGTAAAACACCATATAATCTTGTTTACGGTTCAGAAGTTGTTTTACCTCTGGAGTTACAGGTACCATCTTTAAGGATCACACTTTCCAGACTCCTCGACGATGGGCAAAACAATGATCTTCGCATCATTGACCTGGACTCGGTGGAGGAGGAATGTATACGTGCACTCGATTAGATCGAATGGTATCAAAAATAACAACGACAACAACATCAGCATGAGATCCATAAGCGCCCCATCAAAGAAGGTGACTTGTACTTAAGGTAGTTCAAGAACACTCAGACAAATTCTCAGCCAACTGGGAAGGGCCTTACTTGGTCGCCAAAGCATTTGACAACAGAGCATTTAAGCTAGCTGATATGGAAGGGAATGAGCTTGCCAATCCAACTAATCACTTGTTCCTAAAACCGTTCTACATTTGAGTACAAGCTCGGGTACGTGCGAGTCCTGGAGTCACGACTATAAACTGATACCACAGAACAGTCTTGGATTATGACATAAAACTGGTACCATAGCTCGTCCTGGAATCATGACGATAAACTGGTACCACATAGTGTCCGCAATGATGATAAACTAGCACCCATCCGGCATGATAGTAAACTACCACAGTCACACTCGCCAGAGTCTGCTAAGACTCTAAACTAGTTTGCCTCTTTATGGTCTGCTAAGACTAGAAACTAGCAATGCAACGTCCACCACGACACTAAATGGGCAATGTCCAACGGGTTACGACATAAAACTAACCCATGATAGTCTGCCAAGACTATAAACTGGTAAGTTCATCTCTGGCTCCTCAATCCGCTGCCACATTCAGAATTTATCACTACATCGCTCGCCATCAGATGATCCTACCAACACTGCTGCCATTCGTATATAGTACCTGAAATCTCCTTCAACATCTTTTTTCCATCTATAGCTGTGTAAGTCTAAGCTCGCTTATTCACTCATGGTTTTCTTGTCTCCTTGGAGTTTTCACACAAGAATGCATTTCATCATAAGCAGCAAGATGAGGCAATGTCACAGCCCACGTGGCGAGACTAAATCAAGCCGTTCACTAGTACGTCCTCATTTCCCAGTACATTCCCTACCTACTCACTGACACACTCTACTTAGCCACACATCTGATACCCCCAGTACATTCAAAACTTTGAGCACGTTGTTGCATACTGTAACCCTTTAAAGCGGTTGCGACACACAACATAGCACTTGAGCACGAGTATAAAATCAAAACAAAACTTCTTCTTCCCAAAAAAAAACCAAGTACTCATGTCAAAATAGTCAAAAAACACCCAGCTGCATGGCTTTGGCTCTCCACCAATAGGTTCCCCTAAACAAGGGCCCTGTTCCTCCAAAGAATGTAACACATCCTCTCATGGCTTTGGTCTTGCCAGCAAGTTCTCTTGAACACTACCCAAGAGTCTTCTTTCGCCAAAAGACACACATCACATGTCTCGATTCCGAGTCTCCTAAATAATGGCTATTGACAAGGATCAGCATGACACACACCAAAGCATCCCCTTCACCAAGCATAATCCATTGGGTAGTTACTAGTCCCCACAATCCCCATTCTCCTACCAACACCAAAATTCACTTTCCCAATCCCATGTACTACTGAACAAGATGTGATGATGTCTAGTCAAGTGGCAACAGACAAACTCTCTATCAAGTTGCTTGTGGTGTTTTACACTTCTTTGTCGACGCTTCTGGGGTCAATTCCTCCAAATGTCAATAAAGAGGGGCCAATGAAACACCACAAAATTTGGAGCTTAGTACTTGTCCAACACCAAGCAGGTCCTTGGGACCCACAGATGACCACAGCTATATCTGGTGTCACACTTGACAACTTCGGAGATTAGATGCTTAATTTTCACTAAGTATGCAGTCCCAGCGTATATGCCCAGCGTATGCGCCCAAGTGTACATTCCCAGCGTATACACTCAAATTCTCAGCGTATACGCCCAGCGTGTATGCTCAAGTTCACAGCGTATACGCCCAACATACATGCCCAGCGTATATGCCTCACATGTATGCCCAGCAGGTACAACAGATGCATACGCCCAGCAATAAGATCCCCGGAGATAGCATGGAAATAGCACTGTAGAGCAAGATTTGGCACAAGGCAGCAACCATCAGCGTATACGTCCAGCACATCAACATCTATGCCCCAGCGTATACACTAGCGTCCACAACATCTACGCCTAAGTTCGCATATGCCCAGCACATCCAACTTATACGCCCACAGTTTACGCTCACCAGACACAGCATATACGCCCAGCGTATACGCCCACCAAATGTAACATACTGTACACTTGTAAATTTTACGCTCTTTCACCCGGTCAACGCGCCACGTGTTTGCCAACCTGAGTCTGCCATCAAAACCTATATAAAAATCCCAATTTTTCATGAGAACGAGGTCGGTTGGAAAAAATTCCTAGAGCACACCAGAGAGTAGAGATGCTACGAACCAGAGCACAAAACCTTTTACGCTGGACAACCCTATACACTGAGCATATAGCCTCTATGCTGTGCCTATAGTGTGAACTAGCCACAATCATCCTTGCATCTGCCGGGGCTTTTCGTCTGCCTTATGTTCCAGTCACAACTGTGTTAGACCAGTGCATTGTACTTTCATTCTGTAATGTCATTGTTACATTTTCTTCCCAAAATTGTTTACAGTTTGCATTAATTGTTGCATGTATTCTATTTTCACTCATTTGCGTTACACTCTGTTTGCATCTGTTACACTATTTACACTCCAATTTACGCCCGTTACGCTGTTTACGTATAACCTAGCGTATAGCACTTCGGTGTACGTTCAGGGAAATCCTTGTCAGATCGGCGTGCGGACCACCCAAGGTACTCTACCTTCGTTCATTCTAGCTCGCCCTCAGGTGAAGGTAGGGTCTTCTGTGCATGTCCTATGATCCCACGGTCTCTGTTTCCTTCCAGCTGGATCTTGAAGATTTCAGACGGTACAGAGGCATCATAACATTCTGAGGTGGCTGCTTAGACTAGCCTAACTACTTGGTAGTGCAAACCCTACCTTTCCCTCCACCAGACACCTTATCCTACTTTCTTCTTCCCTTATCCCTACAACCGCCCTTACCCTCATCTCCTATTTGTACGAAATATGAGCATAGAATAAGTCTTTTGCGTATGAATAACCATGACGTCCATGAACTGGTGTAATGCAACTCACCTCATGAAAAGCATCTAAAAAATGGACAAAGCTAGGCAAAATGGATGAAACACAACTCGTCTAGGCCATGTGGGTGTAACGCAACTCACCCAGGCAAGCCTTGCATATACAGTATAGTAGTAGCATAACCTCTTGAGAAAACACTAGTGAGAAGTTGTCTAGCAACATGTTTGCGAAGCATTCTACACATGCTTCAGTCTTCCCCAAACTTCCCTCCCTCACAAATGTAAGATCCCTCCTATGCTCCTTCTACTCCTAACCTTGCACTTCCAGGTTTGATAGGGTGGCATCCGAGCAATAGCCGATAAATGATGTTGGTGTCTTTACCTCTGCGGTGTTTCATATTCTTTATAAATGTCTCTCGAGAAAGCCCTCCAGACATCAACAAAGAGGGGCCATTGAAACACCATGAATTTCGAGACCTCGATGATTTAGCAAGGTCTCGAAGTTTAGGCAAACGATTTCTACAATTGGCGTAGCTCAGCAAGTTCCCTTTTCAGCTAAAGGGCCTATTACGCTATGCTACGCAGTGCAGCGTAATAGACTCTTAAATTTGGGGTGTGCAGTGGTAACGCTTCAACTTTGCAAGTTAGCTATGTTTCAAAAATCTTAACTTTTGGTATATTACACCACGTTATGCAATGCAGTGTAATGTAGTGTAACGCAGTGTAACGCAAGTAGACAGTTGATCTAGTCACAATGACGGAGATAGCAAAATTCAAGTATTAGTGGTTCTTACGCCATGATACGCACCCTAGCGTATTGCAGCGTAATTGTAGCATAGTTTGCTACTGAAGCCCTGAAAGTCCTACAACATAAAATACAAGGGTATATTACGCCATACTACACTTCAGAGTGTAGCGCAGCATAATATTACAAACTTTAGCAACGACACATCAGGTGAATGGTATTTTGTGGGCCCAAAACACACGTCATCTAAACCGCATTGTTCTCCTAACCCTAATCTTATAAATACCCTAGTTGACAATGATCAAAGGGTTGGAAAAAAATGGATTTGACAACTGTTGGCAATTGTTGGCAATTTTGGTAAAAGATTGGCGAGAGAACAAAAGAGAATCGGTAATCGAAAGAATATAGATGGTGACAAAGAAAAGCCTTTGGTCAAAGATTTGAGGTTAATAGAGATTTTTCTTCAAGTTGGACTCCCTTGTGCCTAGATTGGCTAGAGAAAAAGGTAGATTGACCTTTGCTTGTTTCATATTTGAATAGCTTCTTATTCTTGGCATGCACTTCGTCTAAACCGAAGTCTGCTTGCAACCATTGTATTCAACGTATTGGTCTATAAGTTCAATCCAAAATTTTGGGATTTCACATTCTTCAAATTCAATTTGTTGCATTTTATTTACATTGATTTTATAATTTTTTTGCATTGTTTACATTGTTATCACTACCTTCAAGATCTGATCTTGGAGCAGATCTCATTTTCCCGTCAACCGATATTATACCCTCACATTGAAATCATCATCTCCTGATCCAATCACTACAAAATTTATTGCTTAAGTAAGTCCCTTTCTGATCAACAAGACTGTTCAAGGCACCTCAGATTTTTTTTCTCTAGCATGGCCTTCACATGGATCTAGGGTTGGAACTATGTACATGAAAATTCACTTGATGTTTCCAGCACCCAACATTTTTCATCGTTACACGTAGTAGCTAGTTTGGCTCGAATCTCATCTCATTTTGCAAAAATTTTGTTACTAGATGTCAGTCATGTCTTGGCATTGCTACAGAACAAGCATGTTTGATGGTTAAGGCATGGACAAATATGCTTACTTTGTCAAAGCAATCTAAGTTGGAGTATTGTCATAGTTCATTACTACTACGCTATGCTACACTAGGCAGTGTACTATAGTGTAGCACTCAAATTGAGATGTTTTCTAACAAAAATTGCCACATTTTGCTATGTCTTGTTGCTCATGTTTTAAGGATGAAGTAGGGCAAATATCCCAAAGGGCTGAGTCATTGTTAATCTACATCTTTGGTGTGCGATCAGTCTCCTCAAGTCCTACTACACTATGTAGCGTATCGTAACGTAGCAAGCCTCATAGCTAGAAAACTTGAAAAATTATTTAGTCCATCCAAAATACCTTCAATAGCTCCTAGCATGGTCACTACGTAGATTGTTAGCCAAGTCAAGTGTCAAGTTGGGCAAGCTAGAGGGTGTAGCCAACCTATGAACTCAGGTGATAGAAAATTTGCCAAATTGTGTGGTCTACCCCTAGTGTCTCTTTCATGAAAATTGGCCTTGTGGCTAGGTGCCACATTGAATGTGCTACAAAGGGTGGAAAGCGAGCTCAAAAGTGACTTTGCAAGCATTAGGACTTCCGGGGTGTTGTATTATCTACATGGTTTAGTGTGACACCATGCTTGCAGAGATCCTTGCCCAAATTTTGGGACTGTGCTGAATCATCAGAGTCTTGAAATTTATGGTGTTTCAAAGAGGTTATAAGTGCTTGGATTTACATGCATAGACCTCAATTACTTGGTTAACCAAAATTTTTAAACTACCTTTGATCATTAAGCATCTAATTCCTAGGTCACGAGCTATCATCATTCCTCTAATCAAACCCTCATATTTCATGATAGGTAAAGGATTAGATTTCACTAGATGGGAATGTTCTGACGGCAAGGGCATTAGCCCCATGGGAAGTTGAAGCTTTTTCAAAGTGCATGACTACCTCATAACCCTTGAGCACTTGGTTAATAGTGTTAATGTGCTCATTAGGGAATTTAGGATCTATGGCTACTTGATCATCAAAAGGTGAAATTGTGAGTTGTATGACCATAGCTTGACCTTTTGTTGAGGATTAAGAGATGTAATGAAGTTCAAACTCAATGGTTATGGCTTTTCATCAACTTATTCAGCTACTTTCATAGACGTTGATTGTTATGACTTTGAGTTGACTTGGCTTCTAAAGAGCTAGTGTCTCCACTTCTTCAATGAATAGACTAGTCCTAGACAATACTTCTCCACTTCAGTATCGAGTCTCATGACCCAGTAATGCATGGTTAAGGTAGTATATTGGTAGTTATGCCTCATCATCATGTTTCTAATAGAGTAGAGAGGCAATGAACATGTCAAAGATGATAAGGTAGATGTAAAATAGTGTACCCTCTTGTAGAGTATATACCATTAGCAGTTCTGTTAACATTTGCTTAAGATTTTCAAGGGCCTCTTTTCATTAAGCCATCTAGTCATAGTGAACCCCTTTCATGAGAAAGTGTTGCATGGATTATAACTTATCCACAAGTCTAGTGATTATGTGTTGATCCTGATAAGTTTAAGGCCATATCCAGATTAGTAGCACTTACCAACCTTAAGTAGCTTTGAGTGTTGCAAGGCAAATTACAATTATCAATCTTGACACTGAAGACACATTTCTTAGGATTGAACCTAAGCTCATACATGAGGCATCATTTAAGCAAAATATCTAGGTCATTAACATGGTCATTATCCACTTTAAACTTAACAACTATATTTTCAATGTAATCATTAAGAAAACCTAGTATTTAATCATTAAAGATATAGGTCATAGCTCATTGATAGGCTACTCCTACATTCTTCAGGAAAAAGGGCATCATGGTATAGAAAAATGTACCCCAAGGGGTCATGAAGGTTATGATAATTTGATGCTTTTGGTTGATCCTAATTTGGTTGTATCCCAAGAATCCATCTATAAAGGATAGTAAGGTATGTCTAGCCATAGTATTGATAAGTTGATTAATACTAGGCAAAGGAAAGTCATCCTTGATAATTGCTTTATTTAGGTCTTGGAAACTAATGAAAATACAAATACTAAAATTTTTCTTAGGGAATAACACTATGTTGGATATCCATTTTGCATAGTCAACAACCCTAATGAAACTAGCTTAGTAGAGCTTTGAGATCTCATCACAAACTGCCAAGGCCAAATCAAGTCAAATATTATGCACTTTTTGCTTAACTAGCCTAATGCTCATGTATGATGTTGTGCTAGACTAAAAATGGATCTAGGCCTAGCATATCTTCATATGACTAGGCAAAGACCTAAATATTACCTTGAAGGACTTTAGTGATGTCTTGAGCCTATTGAGGTTCCAATGAGAAACCTAGTTTAAGGGTTTTCTCCTCACCATTGTGTGTTGTGATAGGAACCTTAACTAGAGAGACTTTTCTTATGTCATCTACCTCTAAGTCAATGATTTTGACTAGGTTTTTAGGCCATTGTAGAGGTTTCTCTATCAAGGCTATGTGGTTGACAAGACTCTCAGGCTCAAGATCCAGACAATCAAGGTCAATGTATTGTTCTACATCACTATGTAGTCCATTTAGGCTCAAAGGTAGACTAATCTAATCCTAGGTACTCGTACTTTAATCCTACATTTCAACCAAAATAATATTAAGTGGCACTTGGGTAAAAGTGAAAAACAATGCTAAAATGTTATAAAATCATGCAAATACATGTTATTCTAATGCAAAGGAGGTTATCCAAGGCTATAAATAGGATAAAAGTAAGAAAAAAAAGTGCAATAAGGACTAAATAAAGGTCAAGAAAAGGTTAAATAAAGGAAAGCATGAGAAACAAGGCTACAAATGATCAGCAAGGGTCATAGTTTTGTGAGTTTTAGGCCTTAGGAGGCCATGATGCCAGTTTAAGACCATAGTAGACCATGGTCATATGGTGCCAAATGGTGGTTAGGGAAGGTCAAACCCCACCATTTGATACCAATAAAATTCTCAATAGATGAAAATAAGACTATAACAAGGCAAATAAAGAAAATATTAGGCTACATAAAGGCCACAAGAAGGTCAATAAGATCAACAATGCAACATAAGGAAAAATAAGTCAAACCATCATGTAGTGAGGGAAAACTAAGTTAAACAGACTGCATGTGGTGAAAATTGGCTAGTTTAGCTTTAACATGGTTAGAATTTACTAGTTTTAGGCCTTAGTAGACCATGGTTTGAGGCTATAATGCTATTAGGTGAGTTTATGCATGAATCAAGGCTATTTCTAGGCTATGTAGACCTACAAATCAAGAGTTTTGAGGCTTCCACACTTGGTCCCCTATGTTTCCATGTTGGCCAACATAGAGGAAGGGATCCTCATCATGGAAACTAAGGAAAGTATGTTTTAGAGCATCTAGAGCTCTAAAATCAAGGTTTTAGGGCCTTTCTAGGGTAGCACAAGCCCAAAATTTATCAAAATTGGGTATTGTAGAGGTCAATAAAGGCCAAAAGGTAGGTCTTGGAGCTTAATCCCCTTATTTAGATGTTGGAAAACGTGGAAGGAAGGGGGCTTAGGGTGAAAGATCAAGATTCAAGCAAAGAAAGTGTTAAACAAAGTCAAACTAGTGGTTGGAACCTAGATCTAAGAGTTATGCATCCCCTAACATCATTTTTAGGCCATTTGAATTACTTTTGGGTGCCAAAACATGTTTAAATGGCTTCCTCCAATTCTTCCACATTAAGCATATCATCCCTAGCATGGAAGAATTAGGTGACACTTGTTCCATAGTTTTAGGTTGGTTTGGGAGCACATCAATTAGGTTTTTAGATGCCCAAGGCTATAGATCATGATTTTGAAAGTTTTTGGTTGATTTTGGTCACATTTGGAGGTCATTTAAGGTAATATAAGGTTTTACCCCTATATTTCCATGATGTGGAAGTTTCTCTAGTTTGGAGGATTCATATGAATGAGTTTTAAAGGTGTAAACAAGGTCAAATGGGCATAATCTTAAGGCTATGAGGTCCTAGGCTTCTCTAACATTGATTTCTGATCTCTGGGGGTCTCATCTTATCACGAAAAGTTGAAAATTATCTTTTCCATTTTGTTTCCATACTACCTAGCATGGATGAAGTACAAATACTAGATCTAGGCCAATTTAGGTCACAATCAACTATGCATGTTAGCTTCTAGAGTTATTGAGGTTAACAACTAGGGTTATAGGTCAAAATTTGGTAGTTTTGAGTGTTCCTAGATGTTTTTTGAGCTTCCCCCCTCTTTTTGATGTTAGGTATGGGGTGCCCAGTGTGGAAGACTAGGGAGGAGCACCTTTTAACCATTTGAGGTTAGTTTCCTAAGGTTTGAAGGCTCTAGGATAGGGTTGTAAGGTGCATGCAAGATCATTTGATGTTACTCTGAGGTGTTCATGAACCCCAAATGAGTCTCTCCCTTAGTCTTCATGCTAGATAACATGGAAGAGGGGGTCCTCAATGTGAAGGAATCATAAATCTTAGATCTAGATGAATTTTCACCTTAATTGACTATGCATGTATCCTCCTAGGATTGCCATTATCAAGAGGTAGGGTTTGAAGTCAAAACTAGTTAATTTGGAGGCTTAATAGCTAGTTTTTTTTTATAGCTTAACCACTTTCTTCCATGTTGGGGATGGACTACCTAGAATGGGTCATGTTCAGGGAATAGCTTTTTGGCTATTTGAGATCAATTTTGTAGGTTTTGAGGGCTTTGGAACATGCAATCATGGCCTTAGGGTACATGTAAGGCTATAAGGTGTCTACTTGAGGTGTCCAAGGATCCTTTTTAAGTCCCTCCAAAGTTCCCCTTTCACTTTTTGCTATTTGTTATCAATTTTGGCCATGCATGTAAATCTTCCAGGTTGCTAATTTCTATTATTGATGCTTAATCTTAAAACATGGTCATTTTAGTGGTTGTTAATTGGTTTTTTAATTTTTTCTCTTTTCTTCTACATTGGGATTCTATGCTTAGCATGGAAAATTAGAGGACCTAGATTTTTAGCTATCCATCATTAATTTGGAAGAGTTTGAGGTTTCTAGGATCTATAAACAGGATTTTAGGACACACACACACACAAGGCATTCTAGTGCCTATTTAGGATATCTAAGGGCTATTTTGGAGTCCCCATAAAGTTCCCCCTACATTCATGTTAGCTAGCATAAAATAGGTGGCACCCAACATGGAAACACAAAGGGACTCTAATATTTACTACTTCTTATTAGTTTTGGCTATGCATATGTGTCCATAAGGTTGTTGGTGTTGATTATTGATGTCTAGGGTCAAAATTTGGTTATTTTGAAGAATATGAGAGGGTTTTTAGGCTTCCCCCTCCATCCATGATGGGTTTTGGAATCTTATTATGGAGGAAATTCTCCTTAGTGTGGAGAATCCAAAGGGAACATTTTTGAGCTATTATTGATAACTTCTAGAAGTCTGGTAGCTTTTAGAAGGGTTGGGTTGGTTTCGAAAGTTAGCATTCATGTAAACTTCAATAGTTTTGGCTTGGCCCATTTCATCCATGTTAGAGTTGGGATACTCATCATGGATGAGGTCCTCTCTAATTTTGAGGAAACTTAGGGAATGGATTTTTATTGATTTTTTACATTCTAGTGGCTTTTGGAAAGGTTGTCAAGGTTTTGGTGTTAGTATAAGATGGTTTGACATTATTTTCTTGCATTTGGGATCCCCAACTAATCTTCCTAGATAAATCCACTTATTTTTCACACTAGATAGCATGGAAGAGGTCTCCCCTAGCATGGAAGAACTAAGAATATCAAATCTAGGCCACGTCGACAGCCAGTCAACCATGCATGTTAGCCTCCGAGTTTGCTGGTGTTGATGGTTAATACTTGGTTTCAAGATTAACTAGTTTGGAGGTTCCTAGGTGCCTCATGAGATCACCTCCTCTTCTTTGATAATGGTCATGATAGGAGGAGATGATCAAAGAGCTCTAGGATCATAAGACCTTCGTGGAAATTCAAGTGGTTAACTTAGAGGAATTGTGGAGCAAAGAGATCATGTGGGCCCACTATTAGCATGCCATCTATGAAGAAGTAGCACTTTCATGCAAGATGGAAAAATAACTGATGTAGATGGACCTCATATCCTAGAAGGTTGAGGATTGGAAAGATTACTATTCTTAGATCCTAAAGTGTGGTAGGAAACAAAAGCATCACAAGTAGTAATATAAGGTTGATCATGAGGCCTACCTATAGTGGCTCAAAGAGGACTTAGTTAAATGTTGTAAGAGAGAGTTGTTCATTTAGGGGATCAAGAGGGAGAGTCTCTATTAGCTCTTTGCGAGCACTCTCATCATGAAGAAATTCGTTGCTCCTCAGGCTACCATTATTGCTAGTGAGACCTCTACAACTACTATTACTTGAGAGCCACCTACTTGGACTATAGTAGATAGGATTGGCATCCTCACCAATGTTGATCTTGAGGATATTGACTAGGTCAATATGACAAAGGACTAGATACTCCATTGTTTGGAGGATGGCCTTCCACATCTACCCCTAGAAGTCATGGAGCCAAAGTCTCCATAGGTTTGATTCATTCTATGTTTTAGTTTTGTTTTAAGTTATGGTTTTTTTATTGTTGGTTACTAATTGGCAATATGTTGTATTTTAGGCATTAGGAAACATTGGTGGCCCCAATGGTAAGGGTGGGAATGACCCACCAGTTCCTTCTTTGGATGCCCCTTAGCATCCTTCATCTGCTTATTTTTCAATTTGTTGGCTATTTATTTTTTATTTTTATGTTAATGGATATTATTAGCCAAGACTATGTTATAGATGGTTGTTATTATTTTTGGACATTTTGCCACATAGTGTGCCCATGGCTATGTATGCTATAAACATTTTACGTTTAAATTTTTGGTTTCATTTTTGGCTATATATATTGTTCTAGTATTATAAATGTTGTAAATTTCTATGTTGATTATTTTGGTTATAAAATTAAACAACTAATCGATGCGATAATAGGTTAAACACAAATAGAATAAAAGAGACATTTGCTAGATTTAGGCCATTGTAGGCACAAGTTGCATTGTTTTTGCTAGTTTAACGCCATGGTAGGCCATGTTATGTGATTATTTTTGCTAGTTTAAGGCCATGGTGGGCCATGTTGCTAGCTTAAAGTCTTAATAGACTAATGTTAAAGAGAAACTTATATTTTTTTGGTAATTTCTTGTTTTAAAGTTTTTATGGATTTTTAGTTATATCATGCTAAACAAGGAAATTAAAGAAATAAATAAGGCTATAATAAATGGAAAGGTAAATAAAATAAACCTCTAAGCTATATGTATAAATAGTAAACATAAGAGAAAAGGAAATAACTTGTTAAAAAAGAAAAATCTTAGGCTAAATGGTTATGGTACAAATGGCTATATAGGTCATAAGGGCATGACATGGAAGGAGTAGAAGTGCACATCACTTATGCAAACTCTTCCTAATCTTTGAAATGTTAGGAAATGTACAAGGCTTTTTTTGCACAAGTTAGTAGGGATGTCCTCACTACATGGATGGATTTCTCATTAGTAGAGATGTGCTCACTAATGGGGATAGAAGTAAACATTTTGACTAGCACCTCATGATGTGTGATGGAAATCATAATTAGGTCATATAAGCTAAAAATTATATTCTTTTACTTAAGAGATTATCTAACCTGATCCATCACACTAAGGAAGCTTTTATCATTGGCCATGGGCTTCTCATCCTAGTTGTGCTTTATTTCCTTCATGCACCCCAAAATACAAACTTCAACCTTAGGTGGTTATTGTTGGGGCTTCTCCTCTTTATTTTGGTTATGAGTTTTAGTGTCCTCTTATTGCTTATTAGTTAAAGCAAGATGGATAGAGGAGGTCATTGGTATTGATGAGATGGGAGTGGGCTTCAATGGACCCACTTCCTTCCATGTCTCTTCTTGCTTATTACCCTTGTTGTTGGACATTTGCTTATGCTTCTTCCTTTTCTTGTTTGAGATCTTTTGGTTGTTAGCCATTGGTTTTAAGAGATAGTAGCATTGACCACCATAGGAGGTCATGGTATAGCCATGTTAGCTAGTTGGGTTACAAATGGTGGGGTTGTGTTAGGATGGGGTACCTTGATAACAAAAGGTTCCCTTGGAGGTACCCATAATGGTACTCTCACACCAAAAGGGGATCTTGAAATAGTGGAGGATAAAGAGGCCCTTTCATCATGAGGGGGTACCTTGATCATGAACAGTTCCCTCACTAGTCTTTAATTATTGTTAATCTTGAATGCTAAAAGATCATAAGGACTCTGATTAGCATTCAGCAAGTCCTTGTATGATTGAATTAGCTAATTTTATGGTTGGATCAGGTTGGAAACATCTAAGATCAACTCTCCCCTATCTATCATTTTCTACAAGTCATCCTTCAACATGAGGTAGAAGTCTGTGTGATGACCAGGTAGTTGGTGATAGTGGGAAAAGTAGTCTAGTTTTAACCTAGGTAGTTGAGGATCATCTTTTATTGCCCAAGTAAAGTCCTTGGCTATTTCACATACTTGCTTGTGGTTCTTTCAAGTAGCTTCAATCATTTGCTTATATTGCATATGCCCACTCTTCAAAAGTTAATATAGCAACTTGGATGACTTCAAAGGTAAAGTAGTATACTTGCTATGGTTATTCTACTTAAAATTAGGTCTAATTCTAATTGATGTAGTGGCCCAAGAGATTGATGGTTGGTTATCATGGTTGTTAGTGGGGGACTTGGGTGGGTTGTTCCTTGGCCTTTGGTTAGTGGTATTTACGTCCTTGGTCACCATTGCTATGGATAGATTGTTATTCTTACTCTTTTCCTTATCCTTGTATGTATGTTGGTTTTTCTATGCTACATAGGTTGGGTGATGATTGACCTTCACAGCATCTTCTATGTTCCTGGTTTGGAAGAATGCTTAGTTGAGGGACCATGGATCAAGATAGTAAAGTTTGGACTTCATAAAGTCATTAACCACCTCCTTAATATATCCAAAAGGTGGGTTTCCACTATGAGCTA
This sequence comes from Gnetum montanum, assembly GCA_015680685.1. Lineage (NCBI taxonomy): Eukaryota > Viridiplantae > Streptophyta > Gnetopsida > Gnetales > Gnetaceae > Gnetum > Gnetum montanum. Next base: position 231,167 of record MNCI01005255.1, on the reverse strand, counting down.
TGGTATTTCATTTAGTAGTTCATTGTATTGTTGGATGAACTTTTGTATGAGCCCAAGGGATCCTACTTGACCTTCATGATTTGGTTAAACATGGTGTTGGACTTTAGGTTACACTTCAAGTAGTTAAAAAGCTAGGCTATCAAGTCCTTAAGAGAGGATATGAATCCTCTAGGTAGTGCGTGGTACCAATTAAGTGGTTTTCTAGTTAAAAAAATAGGAAAAATTCTCATGATAGTATGAGTTCATATTTGCATTAACAGGCACATGAATTTGAAGGTTATAAGGTGAGCATTAGGATCACCTTATCATTTGTATTTGTTGAACTAAGAAATAGAGACACTAGGAGAAATTATCAAGGGTGGGACCATAGGACTGATGGGATCATCCTAGTTAAAGTCCATAATCTTAAGACTTTGGAAAGTAGAGAAATTAAGCCCCTTTAACTCCTCCATTATGTCTTGGATCATTTTGAAGGCTTGATCTAGGCCCCATGGTGGCCTTTGGTTGTTGTGAGGATTGCACATATGATTGTGGCATCTATTGTGACACTTGTGGGCTCGCTATTGGTTGCATGATAGAAGGAAGTGGTTACATTATGATCATAGTTTATGGGACAAACAACAAAAAGAAGTTTGTGTTGGTACTTGAGACACAAATGGGATAAAAGGGGTGTGTGATCTAGGGTTACTTGGGGTACCATGGTGAACTACATATAGGCAGTTAGTGGATTTGTGGCCATGAAAACCACTACTAATGACTACATAGATTGGGGCTATGTGGCAAAGCACATTGATGGGTTGTAGGTTGTAGGTTGTGACATTGATTGAGTTTGATACATGGCTATGACCGATGTGGGATTAGCAATGGTAGGGTAGGAGGAATTGGAAGATGGCGGCACCATGACCATGGAGAAGACAAAGGCATTTGGGGAAGGTGCTGTAACCTTCGAGAATGTTTATTAGCATAATCCTCCTAGGATATTTTTGGGCTTAGATTCTGCACTAAACTCATCCTTCTCTTCCTATTGTTCCTTCAAGTTGTGCTTTTCATCCTCCTCCTCCATCTCAATCAATTGAGCCAATATGCCCACATAGATATCAGTGAAGGGTATTCGGTCATAGGGGGAAGGAATTTACTCTTTGCCATTACAATGGATGAGTTTGAATTCCCTTTTAGATTCTACTTTCAAACATGAAATTAGCATGCCTACCTAAATTTTGGCATAAATGTAGTTATATCAATCTTAATTTATGGTCACAAAGTTAGGAATTTTCCCCTTAACCCTCAAAGACTACCTAGATTCAATGATAGTAGGCTCTTTGGGATCATAGACCCTTATGGCTTGTTTCCTGTAGTGACCAAAAATGTTGGTGGCTAGAACACTAAGAGGTTTCTAGGCATACAGTTTAACCCTAGATCCGTGTGAGGGCCATGTTGGAGAGAAACAAAAACAGGGTGCCTTGAATGGTCTAGTTGATCAGAAAGGGACTTAATTCATATAACTTAACCTTTTGTAAATGTTTCTTTTAGAAGTGATGCATGGAAGTGCAACGATGATCAACAAGTGTGAAACAATGAAAAATAGTGTGAAATTCAATGATAGTAAACAAATAACAAAATAGAATTAGGTGAGAAAGTGCACTGCCCCAAGATTGAAAATCTTACCTTTGTTTTGTTAGAAGGTGTACAACTAATTATGCAACACTAGAGAGGCATAGCTTACAATAGATTAGTATGGTCACAGGTCCCTAAGCTATAATTAATAGCATGTTATTTAGGATTCTTCTACTTGCCAATTTGCTTTCCAAGGTGCCAATATGCTAGAGCCATAGAAGGGTGTTTGGAGTTAACCAAAATGCTAAAAGCCAACTAGAATGCTAAAATGCCAACTATGTTTTGCAAAAGCCAACCCAAAAGGCCCTCACATTTCCAAAAGCACCAACGATTTGAACATTATTCACTAGGGTATTTATAGGGCTAGGAGTAGGAGGAAAACATGGCCTAGATGCCATGTGTCCTAAGCCCCACAAGGTGCATACATGGCTATACTAGGTAGGTGTATGATGCTAGCTGTGAACCTTGCTACACTGTAACCATACTGCTAAAACTACACGTGCCAAAAATCCAAAAAGCATACCAACAATGAAAGAAAAATGGAGCCTATGCTCCAGGACTATGTCTTTCCTACTTTTGTGAGTAGGGTCAAGCATAGGGAAATTTTGGGTATTGACCAGGGATATGTAAGATGAAGCAAACTTACTGATTATGTCCACCAAAGAGGTGTCAGGGTGAGAATGATTCTTGCTGATAGGTTTTGGAGCTGACCGAAGATGTCTTGATGCCTCCATGCAAGAGTTGCATTACTTACACTATTTAGTGTGTTGGAATAGCGTAATTAACAGCATACTATGCTATGCTATGCTATGTAGCATAGCATAGTGTAGTTGCTAGTCTTGAAAGGAGTCTTACCTAGAAGCCAAGAGCATTTTCTTGATGCTTGGTTAGGTAAGCAACCACAACTTTGTACTTTATGCTAGAAAGCGTGCGGACCTGCTGAATTCATCCTTGGGGCATTCTATAGTTTTGCATCCTCACTACACTATGTTATGCTATGTAGTATAGCGTAGCATAGTAGCAAGTGTGACATGCATCCTTATTTAATCTGTAATGTTTTACCAGGAAACTTGGCTTGAGGCCTGAGGGCTAAGTGGGGTAGGTAGTTTTGGAGGCTGAAGCATTGCCAAGTGCAATCCTCTTACCGAAACCACTTGGCAGAGGGGCCTTTGTGTGTTCTAGTCTTTGCTACACTATGGTATGCTACATAGCATAGCACAGCGTAACATCCAGCATTGGCCAAATCCTAACTTATTTTGCAAACATTTTATCATAGGATGTTTTTCATGTCCCAGTGTGTTGGCAGAGCAAACCTATTTAATAGTTGAAACATGGGCAAATGCTTTTACTCTATTGAGGCTATCCACATAGGAGTGTTTTGGAAGTATATCGTCACTACGCTATGTTATGCTGTGTAGTGTAGCACTTAGATTGAGATGATTCTTGAAAAAATTTACCACATTTTGTTGTGCTACATCACTCATGCTCTAGGGATGAAATAGGGAAAATTCTTTGGAAGACTGATTTATTATCAACTTGCATCTTGGATGTTTGATTGGTCTCCTTAGGCTTACTAGGCTATGTAGCATAGCATAGCATAGCATAGCAGATTTTTCCATTAGAAAAGTTGCCAAACTATTTAGCTCATCCTGAACACTTTTGACAACTCCTAGCATGGTCCCCAAGTAGACTATCAACCAGGTCAATTGTCTAGTTGGGTAGGCTAGAGAGTCTAGCAGGCCTATCAACCCTAGAGATAGAAAACTTGCCAAGCTGTATAGTCTATCCTCAGTGACTACACTATCCTAATGGCCCATCGTGATGTTGCACTTGTGGAAGTCCTTTACCCAAATTCCAAGACTTTGCCAATGCATCAAGGTCCTAAAATTTTATGGTATTTCAATGGCCCTTATTTGTTGATGTCTGGAGGATCCGCCCAAGAGATGTCAACAAAGAATACGAAACACCATGAAAAATAAAATGCTAACATTGTTCTCTAGTGATTGCTTAGATGTCACTTTGCTACACTTGGGAGTATTAGGATAATCGAGTAAGGGAAGGGGGGAAAGGATGGAGTTGAGGGAACAAGTTTGGGAAAGGAAAAAATGTAACGTAGCATGATCCCTCATCAGAGTGCTTATGAGAAAGTCAACGTGCATGGGCATCTTTCTTTTACTGACTTTCAACCTCTTGTTGGAGTGCTAAGAGATGGTTATTTTTTGAGCTTTTCTACTCTTTTACAATTTTTTGTGTTTTTCCTTCTACTGTTCAGCCATGTTCACTTGTAGACAACCTTGTTGTTGCAAGAGAGGTGTTTCCTCCCCGAGATGAGTTTTGTTATATCCATGTGGGGCTTTGACATTCCTATAGATGGTTCCGATGTGGCAAGTTGTGTTACATGCACCATGGACTTGGTGGTTGGGCATGTGGAAGGGGCCTTATATGCATTGAGGAAGCTTTTAAAAGGGATGTAAAAAAAACTGTGAGTATAAGAAACAAGGTTAAGAGGGTTAAGAGGGAGGGTGGGATGTCCACTCACAAGTAGCTAAGCTAGTTAGAATGATCACTTTGGAATGATGTAGTGCTTTGCTCTCTTGGTGAAATGCATCTCTGAGTGATGCCATCTTGGCTTGTATCCTGCAAACGCAATAGAGAGAAAACTAAGAAAATGTAACCATGAAGTGAAATGAGGGAAAATTCATTATTCTAGGCCTCATTCACGACACTTGAAAGGATCATCCAAAGTGATGATACCTACAACTCAAGAGGTAACACACTTCAAATCCATAAACAAGGTTGTAAGGAGTCTGTCTTGTAGCTGTTTTACATGTCGTGCGGTAAGCCCACAACACATAAAGGATTTTCTCATGCCATCACCTCTTGTTGTTGCTAAGCATCCTTTTGAGCAAGTTGATGATGGCCTTATTTGTTACCTCTACTTGACCATTTGCCTATGGGTAGTATGGTGATGAAAAGAATTGCTTGATGCCAAGGTTATCGCAAAAGGTTTTTGTTTCCATGCTACTAAATTATGGCTCATTGTCTATCACAATAGTCATGGGAAGACCAAACCTTGTTACTATGTTGTCTAGCATAAAGTGGAAAACCTATTGAGATGTAGTCTTCCTTAGGGGAATAGCCTCCACCCACTTTATAAAGTACTCAATGATAGTGATGATGAAGCTATATCCTGTGGAAGATTTAGGTGTGATGGATCCTATGATATCTAGTCCCCAATGTTCGAATGGCCACATAATCTATGTAGGGTCCAACTCAGTAGGTGAGACATGTATAAGATTTGCATGATGTTGGCATGTATCACATGTCCTAACTTTGGCAAGGTAATCTTGTTCTATGTAAGGCCAATAATACCCTAGGTGTCTGATTTTTGTTGCCATAGCCCTAGGAGCTGTGTGTCCCCCACATAGTCCCTCATGGACTTTGTTAACAATTTTATGTGTTTCTTCCCCACCAATGCAAGTTAGAAATATCCCATCAAAGGAGCATTTACATAGGATGTTATCTCCTATAAGGGCATATTGTAGGGCTTGCTTGTGAATTGCATCCTTCTGAATAGATGTCAAGCTGTGTGGGGGTTTCTCCATGTTGAAGGTAAGCTTTAATGTTAGTGTACCACTCTTGAATATTAGTTGTGCTCATAGATGCGACATGTACCACTTGAGTAATAGGATATGTGCATTCCATCATCAAAGCAGGTAAATTTGCAAATAGATGCAGTGGCATATTCAATGCTAATGTGGCTATTGAATCTACTATGGTGTTCTCATTGTGAGACATGTGTTGGATGTCTATCATTGTAAACTATCTCAACAAACTCTTGGACAAGTCACAATAAGGCTATAAGTGTGAAGCTTTACAAGCATAGACTTTGATAATTTGGTTGACAATGAGTTGGAAATTATCTTAGATTGCTAAATCTTAAATCTTTAATTCTTGGGCTACTATGAGGCCCCTAAGAAGTCCTTTGTACTCAGCTACGTTGTTTGTACAAAAGGAATGTAAAATGGTAAGAAAAAGGTCAAATATCCCCAAACGGGAATGCAATGACAACAACAGCATTACCACCTCATGTATTTGAGGTTCCGTTGAAATGCAAAGTGGATTCAAAGTGCAATGGCACAAGATTGATGCTATTGACATGTTCATCGGGGAACTCGGGCTCTATCATTGCTTGATCATTGACAAGTGAGGTTGTGAGTGGTGTGGCTATTGCTTGTCCCTTTTTCAATGATTGGGCAACATAATGCAAATCAAATTCCATCATTATAGCTTTCCATCAGGCCATCCTACTACACTCGTATAAATTTTTTGTGATAGCCCAAAGTATGTTACTCTTGCATATGATGTTAACCATGTTGCAGAAGAGGTAGTGTCTCCATTATTTTAGTGTAAACACCAAGGTAAGACAATTTCTTTCTACTTCATTATACTTTGCCTCATAAGCTACTAGTGCATGGATCAAGTAATAAACTGGGACTTTAGGGCCATCATCTTTATTCTAACATAATAATGCTGCAATAGATGTGTTCGAGGTGGAAAGGTAGATGTAGAAAGGCTTATCCATCTGTGGTGGGTAAACAATTGGAAGGTGCAAAATCTCTTTGTTTAAATTATTGAAGGCTTGTTGACATTGTTCTATCCACTCAAAGTTGACCCCCTTCTTTAGCAAGTGTTGCATGGGGTGTAACTTGTTGGTCAACCTCACTATAAACCTTCTAATAAACTGTATTTTTCCTTCCAACTCATGAAATTCTTTAAGGTTAGTAGGCAATGATAGGTTAACAATGGCCTAAACTTTGTTAAGATCCACTCGTATTCTAGCTTCCGATACTACAAACCTTAGCATGCATCTGGTTTTAACTCCGAAAACATATTCCTTGGGTTGAGATGCAAGTCATGCCTATGACAATGCTTGAGGACTACATCTAGATCATTGGGATGATCAATAGCTCCCTTAGACTTGACTGCTATGTCATCCATGTAATTGTTTAGTCTCTCCAAGAGGTAGTCACTAAGAATGTATGTCATGGCTTATTGATAGGTTCCTCCAGCATTTTTGATTCCAAAAGGCATCATGGTGTAACAAAAGGTTCCCCAAGGGGTCATGAAATTAGTTGTTAACTAATGCTCTGGGTTGATGTGGATCTGGTTGTAACCTAAGAACCCATCCATAAAGGATAGTAAAGCATGACCAGCTGTAGTGTCAATAAGTTGATCAATACTTGGTAATGAGAAGTCATCTTTAATCATTACTTTGTTCAGATCTTGAAAGTCTATACAAATTTTTATACCTCCCATTTTCTTAGAAACCACAATGATGTTTGACACCCACTTCGAGTAATTGATCATGCGAATGAAACCATCTTGATATAGCTTGGTAATTTCATCACGTACAGCTAGTGTGATTTACAATTTGATTTTTCGAGCCTTTTACTTAACTACCTTGATACATGGGCCTAAGATAATATTATGTTGTATGAGCTACAAGTCTAAGCTCAACATGTCATCATAGGACCATGCAAACACTTTAACATTGTCGTGGAGAACCCTAGATATATCTTTCTGCATTTGTGGATCTAGGAGGGAGCTAACTTTTAATGTCTTTATTTCCCTCTTGGATGTAGTTATAGATGTTTGAATGAGAGGATCCTTAGTCACATCCCCAACCTCTAAGTCTAAGGCTTGGACTAGATGTTCGAGCCAATTTAGGGATGTTTCCAAGGATGATATGGTGTTGTCAATAGATGATTCCTAGTCTATTGATTCTAATTTTAGGTGTCTTGTAAGCTTGCCATGAGGACCTGCCAAGGTTAAAAGTGACTGAAGATCACCATCCATGGCCATTTTTGTTAAAACTTCCACAATAAGAAAAAAGACCAAGTCAAGTGATACTTGTTTGTAGCAAAAACATGTAGTGAATGTTTATAAAACAACAATATAATATGAAATAGTTATCAACTACTACGCAAAGTTTGAAAGTTGCCAGTTTAAGCTCTTAGTGGACTGTTAATGGGCTTAAAAATGCAAGGGATGTTAACTTTGCCAGTTTAAGGTCATGGTGGACTGTAACAATGCAAAATTTGGTCTAAGATATGAAATGAATGCTAAAATTGCTAGTTTAAGGTCATGTCACACTATAATTAGGCTACATTGTAGGTTAACATCTCATGTAAATCAGAATCACTAGTTTAGGATCTTCGTGGATAGTTAATGATGCAAAATTTGGTGGGCCGACTTGATATGCTATCAACAAGTGTTACACTACAATAGGAATTTGCTATAGTAGTGCTATGCTGCGGGAGCATCTTGTATTACACAAGATATGAAAATGGCAATTTTTTTTACTGGGTCAACTATAAATAGGGGTTTAGCACCTAGTAAACTTGTCATTTTCATTATCAGAGCCCAAAGCCCATACTCAGAATGTAGCATAATCAAACAAAGAGAGAGCGAACAGGTGTAGCATAGTGGTTGGCAGAGATAATTCACAAGCGAGACAATGCAACCCAAAGGAAAATGTAAGCATCGAGGACTTGCAAAGGTAGACGAGGTGAACGACACTCTGGGATGCCTATCCAAGGAGCGTATTGAAGTATGATAAGAGACTCCATTAGCTCGGTGAGTCACTATGCTATCCTTATTTTCTTTAGGTGATGAATCAGATTATATTTTTGTTACCATTATTATAGTGAATCTTGTAGTTATTACTACTATTTTTGTTGCCGTTTTGGCTGCTACACACTTGTTGTCGCTAGTTGGGCACAGCAGCCGTATGGATGCTACGCTATGACTACATGTAGTATTGCCCTACCTTCCATTGTTAAGAATGGTGATGATCTTGTTGCGAGTGTTTTGGTGATTCTAGGTTATGTAGCGTATTCTTGGCATAGCGTGCCACCCTTAGAGGGGTTTATTTATTTGCAAAAATTTTTATGGCAGTGTGACATGTTTAGCATAGTGTAGCATGAGAAATTTCATGCGGCATGGTAGGGTTGGGATGGTGGGGGCACTGTGAATTTTCTCTTGTCTACACAATTAGACCATAAGTTCATCGTTGTTACACTACTTTGCTTATGCTGTGAGACCCTTAGGCCATTATGTTAGCAATCTGTCATATTTCTACGATGTCAAACTTGTAGTGCTGCTACATCGTTAAGTTTGTTATACTACCAAATTTATCATGTCATGACACTAGCTATAATTCTTTGCTTACTATTCATTATGTTGTGTGTGGTGTATTCATCTTGCTACGCTGTGTGGGACGTAGCTATCACCCTTATGTGAAAGTGTTGGCTATTGCGCTGTGCTGTGTTAGGTATGTTTTTTGTGTTATTTCATGTAACCTATAACTATCGCATCATGGTGTGCACCCACTGTTGTTATGCTATGCTACTCCTAACACTTTTTAGTACGTTGCATGTAATATTTACCTTCGTTCATTGGGGACTCCTTGGTTCATCTTAAAAGGGGGATTTGCAATCAGAAGATCATGCTATGCTACATGTAAACAGACAATTACACTATGCTACTTGTAAATAGATGGTCATGCTATGCTACGTGTAAACCTCACTTGAACACAATGCTAATGTTTGATCCTTTGTTATGCAGGGTCATGTTTAAACCTATCTTGATTGTCCTTAAACTTGAAGGAGTCTTGTGTTGCCTCAGTGAACTTGTAGCCAACACCCCTCCTCCCCATGCATGTGTGGGGTAGCAAGCGTTCTAGTTCTAGGAGGGTGCATAGGACTTCTTATAGTTCCTCCTCCGCCATTTTAGTGTGATCATGTGGTCACACTTATTAGCCAAGACAACAGTTGCAATTACAAAAACACTATTGCCTGGGTCGAACCAGTGCATTTTGAGGTCATGGCTAATGGGGTGATCAGAGGCGAAGGTACAACAGGTTCCAACTAGTGTCCAAGAGGATTAAGGTCCTTAAGTTGGATCTGGGATATTCTTGAGTACAAATGCTATCACTTATATAACATGTTATATGTTTCCTGTCACATGGGCACTTGTTTTCAGAACCCACCTAGAACCATTTACTATACCGGTGGGTGAGTTTTGTGGAGGTATCTTAACGTGTTGTATAATCTATGTTATACTAGATGGAGGTGTTAACTACATTTTTGTGTATTTCCAGGTTTTACATTGATGGGAATGGTCTTCACAGTGATACAGATGCCTTGGCATTGGCACAGACGGCCTTGCAGGAGTTCTCCTCTACCGGGAACGTGCATGCTAGCATAATAGGACAACTTGGGCTTAAGTTTAAAACCTACCCAACCAGGTATTCCAAATTTTATGAAAAGTTCAAGAAATTTGGTTTGTTGGATGGGGAGTGGGCATCCCTCAAACCACTTACTGTTGAAGATGTGGTAGTGGAACTCCCACCATTTCCTATGCCATTTAAACCTAGTACGCTAAGCCATGGATTTATTTTTATATGTTCAAGTGATGGTATACTTTGGTCATTCTCTTCTTTTTTGTGAACTTTTTTTTTATTTTGCAAACTGTGGTAGTGGTGACATAATCCCAAGAGGTCACTGTGATCACCTTTAGGTGTAATGAAACCAACCTATTCTTCAAGTATGGAGAGGTGGGGGAGACTAAGTGTTGGCTCTGCAATGGGGCCCCAGCCACCATTGTCCACAACCTTTAAGAGGCTGGACTCATAGACTTATTTTTGGCTATAAACCCAAGTGTTTCACCTACCAAAATGTTTTCCTTAGTAGATTCCTTCTCCGAGAAGGCTGATCGCTTTTGTACACATGTTCAGGGTGTACGGGTGGTGTTTGAAATTGATAGCCAATTATTTGTAGATCTTTTCAGTGTCCCTTTTGATGGTCTCCCTATACAAGAGAAACTTAAGAAAGATGCAAACCATCATGGGAACATCAAGGAGTGGCTATAGATGGCTAAGGACCAAAAGGGGATCTACATTGAGAAGGTCAGGCTAAAGGTGGCCAAAATGATTTACCTTATCTTCCATGCTTGTGCCTTTTCTAAGATACTCTCCCAAGAGAAAATCCTTGGAGTAGAGTAGGCTTGGATAATGAGGGATGTCATGGAAGAAGGGACTTGCTACAACTAGGCCTAGTACCTTTCTGAAGGCTTTCACACTGAAATGGTCAAGCTTCACGAGAATCTTGAGTCCTATTTCAAAGTACACTATGCCTTTTTCAATATTTTCTTGTGGTGCTTTTTGGAGTTCCTGGTGGTCCATGGAAATGGCATCTGGGTATAGCAAGATTGTAGCTAGATATCAAATCCATGGATTTGCTAGGTTTTCCATAACACATGATCCCAAAATCCCCCGGGGGCTATTGGGGAATTGCTTTCAATAACAACAAGGGATTGGGTGGCACATCCCTTTTTTACCCAGGATAGCATGGGAGAGGCATACCCCATTAACATAGGCAACATGAGAAGGAGAGAATACCTCATTTCAGAAATAGTGACGACTCGGTTGCAACGTAAGAAATCTTTTCCTACCGAAGAGCCTCCCTATACAAATGAAGAGATGGGGAAGAAGCTGTGACTCAAAATTTGTAGAGTGCAGCCCCCAATTGATAAGTGTGTTTGACTATTTGGTTAACACTTGCTATGCTGTGATATGATAGGTAGCGTTGCATGATATAGTGTTTGTTTCAAGTTATTGTATCTTGCTTATTGTAATTATGTTTTATTAGCAAAGGAAGGAGAAGAAGAAGGGGAGAAGGAGGTTCTGACGCTTGGAATAGGGGTAACTAGCAAAAATGAAGAGGTCATAGCTACAGAAGAAAGGACCCTAACTGATGAAGAAGAGGCCCTACTACAAAAGAAAGGGTCCCGACTAATGAAGAAGAGGCCCCTTCCGATGAGGAAGAGGCCTCTGCCAATCAGGAAGAGGCCCCTGCTGATGACCCTTTTGCCAAGTGTGGTTTATTATTGGAGGGGAATATGAGTGTTGAGGACATTGCTACATTGTTGGGGTAGCTAGAAAGAGAGGGGCTCCAATTTGATGTTGGTGAGTTTGATTGCTTGTTTGACAGTGTGTCGATAGGTGACCCCTCTGCTATCACCCCTAAGGGTTTGCTGGGTAGGAGCTTTACAATGTCATTTACGTTGTTCATCAACTTTTTTGTAGTCCTCTCCACTATGGCTAACATATTTTCTTATGTAGTAGACACTACTATTGATACTCCTAGCCCTTCTTTGATCCATCTTCGAACATGAATCGAGACCTCTAAAAATTCACTTTTATGGAGGGGTTAGTCGATGACATGATTGATTGTCTGAGGTAGATTGATCCAAAAATTGGTAATTTAAAGTTGCTATGCTAGGCTTTCTACATTGTTGAAATTTCACCATGTCACTATGACTAATGCCCTTCCATGTGCGGTTGGCAGCCTCTCACCTCAAGTGGGATCCCAAGTAGGCAGTTGAGGTTGACACCATACCCAAATTTCCATTGGAGGTGACCAAAGTACCTCATCACATATATGATGAGGCAAGAAAATGTGCATTGTACTCGACATGTTCTTTATGGGAGTGTAGGCATGTGAATGAAGACCTCTAGAATTAGGTGAAAAAACTTGAGAAGGAGAAGGCCAACCTAACCATTGAGGTTGGGGATCTTCAATCCAGGAATGATTTCTTGTTGGCTCGAGACACTCATAATGGAAGTTTGTGTACAACCATCATTGACTATGCAAGATATTGGACAGTTGTGTGATGCAACAATCAAGCCACACAGAAAATAATCAAACAATGCATGAAAATGGACCTTCTAGCTCAGAAGAACTAACATTGAAAGGATTATAACACAAAGGTTTATGAGTGGGGGTAGGCACAGAAGAACCACAAGCATATGTATAAGATGGAATGTGCTACTTACCATAAACAATATTGGGATGCTTCAATCAAGTTTCATATCCATGAGCTATTCCTTGACATTATTGGCACTTCTTGGGCTTATGATAGGTTCATGCAATAGGTGACAGTTAGTGAATCTCCTGAAAGGGAGATGACCCTACCTATGGATGAGACTACCACTGCCACTTTTTCTCCAAGACCACCTAGATCAAAAATTGTGGAAAAGGAGAAGGTTGTAGTAGGCACTGATCTAAGGGATAGGAATTGGGCTAACATCAACAAGGAGGAGATCCTGTAACATCTCATGGCTAGCATGGATTGGATACCCCTTGAAAAATATGTGGGGCCATCTCAGGTTAGTCACTTTTTGTGGTGTCATAGTTTATTTTATAAAAGCCTTTATTATAGCTTTAATTGATTATTTTATTTTCTTTGTTGTGCAGGATCCAATGAGGCCAAGGATGGTGGTGGGGGTGAATACTCATAGCGTAATGGTGGGGAATTTTATTCTTGTTTTTGAACTTACAAAAATTTTGTAAACATTATTGATTGATATTGAATAAAGAATATAATGTGAAGAGGTTTATTTCATTTTGGCTAATGTGTTGTAGTTATTTTTATTCTTTGCCTTTTTAAGCTCCTTGGAAGCTTCTTGTTTTAGTTTTAGGCCATTTTGGACTATTACAATAATTTAAGGCCATTTTGGGCCATTGCTAGTTTTAGGCTATTTCGGGCCATCGTAGGGTGATAAAAAAAATATTGCCAATTTTAGGCCTTAGTGGGCTATTATGTGATGCACACAATGGATGTAATGTGAAAAATGTAAACAATGAGGAAAATGCTAGCATAAATAATGAATGCGAAGCAAGAAATGTGACCAGTGGATGTATCATTGATGCAAGCAGTATTCATGGTCAAAGTAGTGAAGTAGTTATGCTAATGCAAGCAATGATCATTCTCGCAGCTGCTTCCTAACCCATCGTGGGCTTAGTGATGCATACATCTGAGGGGCCTTGTTATGGTACTCTTTTATGTCATTGTCTACTATCTAAAAGGGTAGCTCAACCCATGTTTCTTCTTCATTTGAACTGGTGTCAACTTGTTCAAGTGCTTCAGTTTGAATGGGGGTTTCGTCTTCAGAGATTTCAACCTCTGAACCTTGTTCCATTCCCATGTTGTTTATGGCTTGGGGAGCTAGTTCATCACCATGAATTACCACTTTCCCTCCTACATAGGGCAAGTGAATCTCCTGGTATATCACAGAGGAAAGAGCCCTCAATTAGGCCAACCACAATCTCCCTAGGATCAGGTTGAACCCAGGCATTTCTTCTATGACTATGAATACTGCACTTGTCGGGAACTAGTCCCCTACCACAAAGTTAATATGTACAGTTCCTTTTACTAGTACATGCATCCCGTTAAACAATTTTAAGTAGGATGTCATTGTGGGCTTGATTTGATTGACCAAGCCCAATTTGTCCACTATGAAAAAGGGGATGACATTAGTAGTAGCCCCATCATTAACATGTACCATTCGGATCTTACATTGACTAACCTAAATTATGATGAACATGGGTGCTATTATCACTTGACCCTTTTCAGGGTCATCCTTAATGGACTCATTGTGGAATGTTAACTAAGATGGCCATGGTTCCTTAGCTATAGAGGGAAGCATAACAGTGTGAATCACTTCCTTCCCTGTTGGCATGTTTTCATAAATCGATACGAACATTAACATGTGAACCATGGCCTCACGATGCGTAGTAGAAGTCATTACCAAGTCATACAGGCTCAAAGTTGTGTTTTCCTATTTTATAACTTATTTAACTTAGGTGAGTGCATTGAACAGATCCTACCCACCATCTTACCTATTACCCTTTTCCTCCTCCATTCATCCTAGGAGATGGATCTCCCAAGGAAGGGGAGCTTCAGGTTGAGGGTTTTGCTTTCTCAAATGAGACAGTGGTGATGGCTTCTATGTGACATTATCAATTTTTGATGATGAAGGGACCATAGGCACCGAGGATAAGGGAGTAGGCATGGGAGGACATAGGTACCGAGGATAAGGGGGTAGGCTTGGGAGGACATAAGGTGGTATGTTCCCTAGCCATCTTGTTAATTGAACGCTCTTCCCATTTTTTTGAATGGGGAGGCTATGGTGCTACTTTCGTTACTTAGTTTTGTGTGTTAGAGGCACTTGAATGTTTTAGCACCTTAATGATGAATGGTGCCTACAGTGCTGGCATGGGTAGCAATGTAGCTTTGAGTACGAAGGGTGCAGGGGTGGATGTCTGAGGGGGAACCCTAAGGATGAATGGTTATTTTTGCATCTTTTCTGCTATTTTCGGTGATGCCACAGTATGTTGGGGCACACATACCACAAATGATTGTTATGATGGTTTTAAGTTGTCAACGTCAATCATGTTGATGGTATACCCTGCATTGTTGGCATTGAGGGGATCCTTGTAAACATGCATGGAATAGTTTTCAGGGTGAATAGGACTACTTTCATCCAAGACTAGCTTGCCCTAATTGATCATGCTCTGGATATCATCTTTTAATGCCATACAGTAGTCCGTATCATGACCGCACAATTGATGGTAGTCATAGAACCATTCCAGCTTGAAGTTCTTAGGAACATGTAGCTTGTTGGACATGGTGAAGGAGGGGTTCCTAAGAAGCTTGCAATACCATTGATGGTGTTTGATTGCTTCCTCTAACATATGCTTATGTTGAATATACCCAGCCCCAAATAGTTACTTCGGGAGTTCTAAAGGCTTAACAGGAAAAGGAGTATATTTGGAGTTATCCTTGCCCTCAAAGTTGGTTTTAGGCTAGGTTGATGCCTCGGGTGCTGGTGTTGAGGGTTGATCGGTGTTTCCTGAGTCAGATGTTGTTGTTGTTATTAGGTTTAGCTTCATTAGCCACAACGGCCACCATGGTTGTTGCAACCTTACCTTTCTCCTTATCTGTTTTGAGGTATGTGTTCTTGTATGTGACAAAGGCTAGATCTTTGCTAGCCTTGGCTACATCTTGGATACTCTTAGTCTTAGCAAAAGCTTGACTGAGGGAGTACAGGGCTAGGTAGTAAAGCTTAGATTTAATGAATTCATTTACTGCCCCATTGAAGATAGCTAACAAGTGGACTTCCATTATAGGCTCGCATATCTCTTTCAAGGTAGCGCTCCACTACTGTATGACTCTTTGCATAGACTCTAACAGGTCTTGCTTGACACTCATCAACTAGTCCAATGTGACCTTCAGTTTCAAGTTATACTTGAAGTAGATCACAAACTAACTTAGTAGCTCCTCCAGAGTTGAGATGGAGATGCGTGGGAGTGCATGCCACCATTCTAGAGCCTTTCCCATGAAGGACATGGCAAAGACATAGATGATGGTATGTGTCCATTGTTGCAATAGTAGGGACTCAAATCTAAACATTACCAAATGTGCATTGGGATCACCCTCCCCATTTTATTTCATAAATTTTGGGAGTGTGACTCCAAGGGGTAACGTAAGCATTGGAACAGTCGAGCTGATGGGATTGTCATGGTAAAAGTTCATGACCTGTACTGTGTTAGAACTGGTAGCTTTGAGGAGTTTAATTTCCTTAGTAAGGGTCTGGATAAGTTGAAAAGCTTGATCCAGATTCAATGACACTGCAGATGGTTGTGGGGATGCTTAAGCAATGGTCATATGCACCGATGGGGATTGCGGTGTAGAGGCAGTAGCTTTGCCCATTGGGGCCATTGTTGGTGTCACTCCTATGAATGGTGTTATTAGGGCCATCCACCACCCAATGGGTTATGCCGTTGATGTGATGGCCATTGGTGGGGATGTGGGGTTGATAGGTTGCTTGATTGGCAAGGTGGCCCATAGCCCTACACTAGGTTGTACTATGTGTGAAAGTTGGTGCACTTAGGGTTGCACATAGTATTATACCTGAGAAGGTTGTGCCATAGGTAAGGATGGGGTTAATGCCCACCATGTGGTTGAGACTAGGTTAGCCATTGGTGGTGGGATAGGTGTAGACAAAGGACTAAAGGTGAAGCTTGCATGTGATTGAGAGGTGGGCAAAGTGTGGACATATGGTAGCGTAACCATGACTGACGTTGGATACACTGATGGGGTAGAATGAGAAGGAAGGGTGACTAAGAGAAAAGTAGAAGGACCCCCTTGTTGGTATGTAGAAGGTACAAGATGGCCACCCATGGTTCACACAGGTGTAGGTTGTTGTGCGGTCATGGTAATTACAAAGGTGGTAGACAAGAAAAGTGGATTTGATTCAAAGAAAGTCATGAAAGGGATAGCTATAGCATAGATTAGCCCATCACCTTCAGAGTAGGAGTTCAGGTCTTCCTGTCTACCTTGGAATGCCTCATTGTAATGGGATGCTATATCCTACTCCCTGGACCTACTCGCTCATATTAGTTGGTTTAACATCATTTGATACGATTCGGTCAACTAGATGACAATGTCAGTGGAAGGGATAAATTCCCTCCCATTTTTATGGAGAAACACAAAGTTACATTTGTCTTCAAGTTTCTCGTGATCCAAGGGTATGTTCTCTTGGACCTTCACATAGAGGAAGTCATAGCACTTTGCATCTTGCACCAAGCATTCGGGCAATAGGTGTCAGAGCCTAAGAGACTGGCATGGCACCAGCTCTGGGCTAGGTGGTCACTCAACACCTATGATATTTTAAGATGAGAAAGGAACCTCAAGGATCAAGGTGCAAATGGTAGTGGTTTTGGGAATCATTTTTTTTTATTAAAGGGAAATTGTAAACAGGAAACACAGAAATCGATAAGCGATCAGAGGCTTTTCGTTTTGCTAGGTTCCAAAGGAACCGTCGTTGTGACCAATCTACACCACATGATGCATAGACAACAAAAAAGATGTCACGTTTACTCTAGTAGATGACAAGGTACAAATAGTTTGCAAGACTACTTATAAAACATAAAAAGGGTAGCAAAGGCCCTTCTTCTAGTGCCAGAAACTATAGTGATCTATAGCGACCAAAAATGTTGGTTGATGGAACACTGAGAGTTTGCTGGGCAAACAATTTAACCCCAAATCTATGCAAGGGCCATGCTTGAGAGAAATAGAAATGGGGTGCCTTGAATGGTTTGGTTGATTAGACAAGGACTTAATCAGTGTAACTTAACCTTTCGTAAATGTTTGTTTTAGAAGTGATGCATGAAACACCCCAAAAAATTCGAAGGTGTGCATGCTTGACTAGGCCTTTGTAATTCACGCAGCATCATGATAGTTCTTTAGGAGATGGATAGCCTAATTTTTAGACTATCCAATTCAGCAAGTTTCCTGCCCCAGGCATCAACAGGGTAAACAGATTACCCAGCCTACCCACCTAAGCAGTTAACCAAGCCGACTATGCACTTAGGGTCGACGCATGGAAATATTGGTGATGCTCAAAATGCACAAAACGTTTTAGCAACATTTCTAAGTTACGAAGTTTGCTACACCTCGCTATGTAGCATAGAAAGCTTCAGAAAATGTTTGCAGAAGTGAAGTTCTACACTATGCTCTGTAGCATAGCAAGAGCTATACAATTGGTCCCCCCTCCTGACTGTAAGTCCTTCAGCAATGTCTCTTTCCATTAAGAAGTGGTGGACCATGTCTGCTGCTATGCTACACTAAGCTATGTGGCGCAGAAAGGTGTAGCAATTCTGCAAAGGTGATAGAAGGAAACTCAAAGGACAGGATCAATAAGTTCGTAAGTTTCACAGTGCAGAATGAAAAGTTTGTAGATTCGCAAAGTTTTTACAACTAAGGCCAGTTTCTCTGCTACATAGCGTAGCATAGTGTAGCAAGTATGCAGCACACATATAGCGAAACATGTGATAAGATGCTATGCTACATCGAACATGCTACGCTACGAAGCACAACAAAGCATGATAGGTGGTTGTGTGACAATGTACTTCACCTAATTGAACTGTTGGCACACGTCTCTAGATGCTGAAGGTGTAATTACATGGCGGACTCACATTACAATGGTCATGCATGTCCAATGGTCATGTAGGCACATGTAGTGCAGACAAGTCAACATGGGCCCAAGGAACGTGGCATCCAAACCATCCCTTTTGTGTGCCCTTAGCCCTATAAATACCTTGACAAGCAATGCTCAAAAGGTTGGTCCCAGATGTTCTTTAGCAAAAAAAAAACAAGTTAGCATTGTAAGCTTTCTATTTGACACTGCAAATAGTTAGCATTCTCAGCTGTTATTTTGTTCTACCCCTTTTCTACCACCTTGTAGAATTTTTACATTGTGAGCTCCTGAGTCTACACCCAAGTGCACAACTATCTTTTCTCTACACATCTTGGTTACTCTTGGGATCTCTACACCCCTCAATGTTGTGCAACCGACTGTATCCATCTTGATAGAGAAAAATTGTAGCTTTGGAGCGGTGCATTTTTCTAACTGCATTTTACTTTGTTTCCAGCTTATTACTGCATTTTACACTATTTTCTGTCTCCTTTGAATTTAAACATTAATTCATGCTATCATTTCCATCCTCAAACCACACATTGGAAAAGGCTATATAGACGCTGACTAAGTCCCTGTCTAATCAACCAGACCATTTAGGGTGCCTCGTATCCATTCCATCTGACATGGCCCTCTTGTGGATACAGGGTTGAGACTATCACGACCGCCAACCCCTCAGTGTTTTCCAGCCATCAACATTTTCTATCACCATAGTTTTATGGCACTAGAAGTAGGGCAGATTGTTGCCCTTTTCACATGTCATGGTATTCTTGTAAACCTTATGCATCCTAATACACATTAGCATAAACTTGACACCTGTTTGTGGTTGTTTACACGTCGTGCGGTGTGGATCGGTCACCTCAATGATTCCTTGGGAACCCTACAGGACATAAAGCCCTTGATCTCTAGTTAACTTGCCTATCTTACGGTAGTCTTGCATGTTCTCTATACCTTATCGCGTACTAGCATAAACATGACACCCTTTTGTAGTTTTTTAAGCTTCGTGTTGTACAGATCGGTCACTTGAATGGTTCCTCGGGAGCCCAACAAGACATAAAGCCTTTATTTTGTATTGCTTCCCAGTTTATTTTCTTTTCTCGTTCGTAAAATTATTAACCTTTTGATTGCTGTTCCATTTCTTCACTTTCTCCCATTTGCAAAACTGCTTGGCTTAGCAACAATGAATTCTGCAACTACATCCGCTAACACCTTCAATGTTGAAGTTCCCATCATGGTTCAAGGCACTACTGGTGTTGAACAATAGCTAAACTCGATGTTGAAAACATGTCAATCCCTTAGGATCCAAAATCAAGGATCCAAGGGATTGGCCCAGCAACACGAGCATTACAACCTCCTCTATGCAAAGGTGCAGGCAAATCTTCCCTTGGATGTACATGAACTCAAGGACAAACGTAGCTTTGAGTTCTCTTACTGCAAGGGGAAGGAATTCATTCCCACTCCCGATGCTTTCTTATCTTTGAAACAGGTGAATCAATGGTTTCTAGACTAGCTAATCCAAATGGCTAGGCTTAGGGAGAAATAAGACACAATGTCCAACTAGGATGATTCCTTCTAAGATAGACAGGAGAAACTTGATTCCCAATCAAACGAGGTAGGTCAAACGAACCCCGTTCCTATCCCTCCTACCCAGTCCTTCTAGGCCAATCCATTATCTGTCACCGCTCCCTTTGTGATCACACCTATGCTTCCACAACCCATGATTACAACTGCCATGGGTAGCCATGTTAACCCCATGGCATTTCAATGACCTCTCTTGCCTGTTTCACTTGTGTTGTTTGTAGCCACTATTCCTTCGCAAGTTGTTTAGTAGCCCATTCCTATAGCACATCATACACTGATCACAGCTACCCTGCCACATGTTTATACCATGCCTACTTGACAATCATATGTAACTTCTGTTTCCATTTCTATGTTTACATCTGTTCCACCCACTATGGTGTGCCCCGGCCCATCCACATGGTGGGCCCCATTTTCTTCTTCGCCTATTCTGCAATCATCGCAAATGTCTCACTATGTTCATTCTCAAGCCCACCAAGCTTGCAAACGGTACAACCCAACACAGGGCTATAGTCTATGCTACCGATGACACAAGCAGCCTATCCAGTAGCCCAATCTGTGGTTGCTGCTCCACTGGCACCACCTACCATGTGGTGGACAACACAAGTAGCACCTTTTGTGGGGGCCATCCCAATTCACCCTGCCATAGGTGGGAGCTGCCTCCCTAGCTCCCCAACCATCCACAACATCACAGGGTCTAGACCAAGCATTCTAGATCATCCAGACCCTTACTAAGGAAATAAAATGCCTCAAAGTTGCTGGGTTTGACATGGTACAAGTCATGGACCTT
Source organism: Gnetum montanum (assembly GCA_015680685.1). Lineage (NCBI taxonomy): Eukaryota > Viridiplantae > Streptophyta > Gnetopsida > Gnetales > Gnetaceae > Gnetum > Gnetum montanum. The sequence continues at coordinate 210,300 of MNCI01005255.1, read as the reverse complement.
TACCAGGATTACCCCATTAGCCTTGCGATCCCTGCTTTGACACTACCCCTATTGATGTCCCTCCCACACTTCACGAAGTACGATGGGGAGGGAGATCCCAATGCACATCTTGTTAGCCTAGATCTTAATCCTTGCTATTGCAACAATGGCCACACATGATTATTCGTGTCATCACCATGTCCTTAGCTAGGAAAGCCCTAGATTGTTACTGTGCCCTACCACGCTCATCTATTTCAACTTTAGAAGAGCTCTGGACCCAGTTTGTGACATGCTTCAAGTACAACTTGAAGCCAGAAACCATGCTGGATCAGTTGATGAGCGTAAAGCAAGACCCTCTAGAGCCAGTCCAAAAGTTTATTCAACGTTGGAGTACAACCCTTAACAAAATCTGCAAGCCCATCTCGGAGGCCCTCTTGCTAGTCATCTTTAGGTGCACAGTGAACGACTTCATTAAGTCTAAATAGTACTACCTCACTCCTCACACTCTTAGTCAAGCTTTTGCTAAAACTAAGAGTATACAGGACATGATCGAGGCAAGTAAAGACCTGGCCTACATTGCCTACAAAAATACCTTCGCAAAGAAGGAGAAGTGTAAGGCCCCAACAGCCACAGTGGCCATTGTGGTGATCGAGGCCAAACCCAAATCTAGTAACAATGGTAACAAGAATGCTAAGAAGCCAGCTGCACCCATGGCTAGCCCCATGCCCAAACAGGGCCACATACCATAGCCTCCCATGCCTCCGCCTGAGACATTTGCACAACCTAAACCAAAATTTGAGTGCAAAGATCACTCAAAGTACATGCCATTGCCTCTCAAGCCTTTGGAACTTCTAAAGCAACTATTGGTGGCAGGGAACATCTAACACAAGCAAATGTTAGAATAAGAAATCAAGAGACATCAACACTACTGCGAGCTCCTTACAAACTCCTCTTTGGCCCTGCTTAATGAGCCCCTAGTTCCTAAGGGTTTTAAGCTGGATAGGTTTTGTGACTACTACCAACAGTGTGGTCATAACACAAATTATTGTCTAGCATTGCAGGATGACATCGAGAGATTAATTGACTAGGGGAAACTGGTGTTGGAAGAAAGCAACCTAGTGAACCCTGAAAACCAATCTATGTATGTCTACACAAATCCCCTCAATGCTAACAATGTCGATTATGTCATCAACGCCATCGACATTGACAACGATCCTAGGCCACCCAGTAGCCATTCGTGGTCCGTGTACCTCAACGTAGTGCACCAGCACCACCAGCGACTGGTCGAAGCTCACAATAGTTGTTCATCCTGAGAGTCCCTCCATGGGCATCCACCATTGCATTAACTATTAGCATAGCCATGCAGCTCCATTTATTAACACCTCTAGCTCCATTTCCATTAGACGGCCGACACCTTTGATAGCCCCCATCCCATCCAAAATAGCTGAACAACCTTCTCATCCTAAAAGGTGAGAAGTTCACATTGTGGATGAGACGTTGAAGGGAAGTGTCGTCCAAGGTATTCCCAAGCCTACGTCTTCGCCCCTTGAATTTGTGCCTTCATCACCAAAAATGAATGTTGGCACAACAACACAGCCTACGCCACTCTACCAAAAAGGGTCTAAACCCATATTGAAGTTGCCCCTTCTCGAGAAATTCATCTTTTGGGATGAATAGAAGAGGAAGAAAGCGTCAAACAGGGGGGCGGCCAAGACCTCTTGAACACCCTCACTCAGGTCAAACAAGCTCTAAAATAAAAAAACACTACAACCTAATCATGATGTCTGTCCCACACTGTGAGGCTCTGATTTGCATGTTGACAGTGACTTTGGTCAATGAAGATGTGCCAGTGGAAGAGAAAGCAATCTACTTGGTCATGCTTCCCTTCGCATCTGCAGAGCCAAAATCACCTCAACTAATTTTCCACAACAACACCATTAGGGAAGATCCCAAAAGGGTTCAAGTGACTACAGCACCCCTTTTCATCACAATTCAGGTCGGCCAACACTGGATCCAAAGGGTACACATTGATGATGGGGCTACTACGAACTTCATCCCCTTCCCTATTGTGGAAAAGTTGGACTTGGTCGACCAGATCAAGCCCACAATCACATCATGCTTGAGGTCATTCAATGGGGCACAGGTTGTAGTGAAGGGCACAGTCCACATAGACTTCATAGAAGAGACCAGTTCCCCACAAATGCAACATTCATCGTGGTCGAGGAAATGCTTGGGTTTAACCTGATCTTGGGGAGATCATGGTTAGCACAACTTAGGGCTGTCTCCTCACCTATACACCAGGAGATCCACCTACCTTATAGTGATGAAGTAGCAATGCAAGAAATCCACAACATAGGCATGGAATAGGGCTTAGAGGTTATAAATTCTGAGAGCAAAGCACCTATCGTAGCTTATATTGACCATCTGGCAGAGGGATCAGCTCAAAAAGCTGATCCCCAAAACGAAAATGCATGGGCCAACTTGCCCTTCCAAGTGGGGGGAAACGATGTAGATGAAGGCCCTAGTAGAGCACCTCGGCTTTATGTTTCGCTCTACCCGTGTTGGGTCAGGAAGTAGCTATGCCTAGCGTAGCAACCCCACTTCTTCCTATCCATGCACAATCCTTGTGCATTTACGTAATGGCCCAAAATGGCTTAAAACTAGCAATATGCAATTGCCCAAAATGGCCTAAAACTAGCAATGTGCATTTACGCAAAGGCCCGAAATGGCCTAAAACTAGCAATGTGCATTTACATATCGTCTTTATGTTTCGTTTAACCCACATTGGATCAAGAAGTAGCTATGCCTAGCATAGCAACTTCATTTCTTCCTACGCACGCACCATCTTTGTGCATTTACCCAATGGACTGAAATGGCCTAAAACTAGCAATGCTACGTTATGGCCAGAAACAGCCTAAAACTAGCAATGGCCCGAAACGACCTAAAACTAGCACATGAAAGCATGAAAATTTTACACAAAACATAGTGCGTATACAATACACAAGTTATTGCAAAATTAATTTATTTTCTAAAATTTACCTCTTTATTCAAAATTCTGGTCCCTTGTCCAATGTTTGCAAAACTTTTACAAAATTTCAAAAGATCTCAGAAAAAAAAGAGGAGGGATCCCATGCTATCATGGGTTGTCCCTTTCTACATTATCTTCGCCACTTGCTATTGCATCATTCCCCATTGCATTACCTTTCCCTAGGTTTTCCTCCACCAATTCTTCATTCCCTCCCTCTATGGGTGCTGCGCCCTCATCTGGAGCCTGCATCATAGCAGTGAAGTAGTTAGCTAAAGAAATGCACACAAATTGCAATAGAGCATAAGCATAAGAATACAATAGAAAGCAACTAACCTGAGAAGGGCCCACATCTATCTTGAAGGGTATTCGGTCTAAGCTGAGCCTGAGCCGAAGCGAAACCTCCTCTACTATAATATCTATCCAACACCTTTTGCCTGGTTCACCATCTATTGCAGAAACTCTCTCCCTTTCAGTGATCGTGCACCTTGGTGGCCCCTGAGAAAAGGAGATGATCGTAGTCTCCCCTGTGGGAAAGTCCACTTTTTAATAAAAATATTTCGTAACCTTTACCTTCTCTTTGAACCTGTCATAGGCCTCCGAAGTGTCAATGGCATTTACAAATCCTTGATACGTAAACTCCTCCACAGCAGCATTGTGGTATAACTTACGATGAGTGGCATTTTCCCGTTTAAACATATGTTTATGGTTTCTCTAGGACTACCCCCATTTGTAAACCTTGGTGTTGAAGTCTTTTAAGTCCTGACACTTCTGGGCTAATAGGTCCATCTTCATCCATTACTCTATTATTTTGCAGGTGGCCTCGATGTTCTAACACACAACTAGTGTAGTCTATCATAGCCATGCACCAGTCCTCATTTCTAGTGTCACGGGCTATGAGGAACTCATTCCTTGACTTGAGATCCTTCACTTTGGCTCGCAGGTCAGCCTCCCTTTACTCAACCCTTTGGACCTGTTTCCATAGGTCCTCGTTGACGCACTTGTACTTCCATAGGGAGCATGTTGAGTGCAAAGTTCATTTTCAAGCATCGTCGTATGCACGACGAGATACCTTGGTCACTTCAGGCGGGAATGTGGACATAGCACCGACTTTAAAAGTTCATGCTGAGTCCCATTTGAGTCGAGAGGCTACCATGACACGAAGAGCACACCAGTCGCATTAGTATAGAAAAAAGTAGCAACGTTAAGAAATTCTAGCATAACAACGCAAAAGTAAATAACACTACTGCTTACCCACTTTAGGGTTTACCTTCTAAAGATGGCTAACCATGTCATCAACGATCCCCTGCATAAATGTGAACTTGTCGAGGACCTCAGCCCATGTTTTTGCATGAATCGGAGAAGGTCCTGTGGCATCGGCGGTAGTGTTTTTCAAATAACCAAACATATTAGAAATGACCAAAATGGGCTATGATAAGGTAGACATATTGCCAAACTCACCAATTTCCAATTGTGGTCTCCCTTCTTGTTGATGCAAAATGATGGTGGTAGTCTCACCAAAGGTTCCCATCGGGTCCCTACGAACCTCTTCTTCATGCACTAGTGTCTTTCCTTTTAGGAGACCAGTGTCTTTTTTATTTAAGGGAGACTCCTGTCCTCATCAGCAGGAGGATTTTTCCTAATAAACAGAGCCCCTACCTTAGGGGAAAGAACTTCATTCCTTACCATTGGGGCCCTTCTCTTTGAGACTAGGGCCCCTGTGTCTTTATTCATCATCCCTGTCTTAAGGGCTGACACCTCTTCATCGCCCTCTTCTTCTTCCTCTTCTTCTTCTGATAGTCAAGAAACACACTTGCATTAGCTCAAAGCAAGTTAGCCTAAGGCATGTGCTACACTATGCTACGCCACCTAGCGTAGCATAGCGTAGTGGACAATAGCAAAGTAAGCATTAAACAAAAGTGCTTACCAATATGAGGTTGTGTCCTCTGCAGTTTAAGCCATAGTTTTCACCCCTCCTCTTCCCCCATGCAAAGGGTTTCCTTCACTGGAGGAGGCCTCTTTTGCTGCAACTTGCTGGCCATAGTCTTAGCTATGAGACGTTCACCCCATGACATGCTACCATCTACAACAGAGGGCATCTCTTCTATTCTGTCTTGGTCACGAAACGTTGCGGGCCACCTAATCATTAGTCATTACAGAAAATGACTCCAAAATTATTTATGGGGGATCTTGGGCTTGGATGATCCAAAGGTTCTAGAAAATCCATGGTCTGGAAATCTAGTCGTGATTTCGCATGACCCAAACTCCATTCTCTTGAACCACCAGGAACTCTGTGAAACGCTTCAGGTAGGCTATGTAGAAGGCATAATCGATATTGGAATAGGACTCCATTTTCTTATAGAGCCCCAAGATTTCAGTTTGCAAGCCTTTACATAGAAAATCGACCCAGTTGTAATGGGCCCCCTCCTCCATAACTTCGTGCATCGCCCAAGCCTGCTCGATCCCCATGACCTTTCCTTGAGAAAGTAGTTGGGGGAATGCACGAGCATAAAAGATAGGGTAAACCCCCTTGGCAGGTCCCTCTTTAAGCTTCTCCATAGTGTACCGCCTGAAATTGTCGGTCTCCAGCTGGAAGGAAACAGAGACCGTGGGATTGCAGGACAAGAACAGAAGACCCTGCCTTTGCCTGAGGGTGAGTTGGAATGCACGAAGGTAGAGTACCTTGGGTGGTCTACACCCGGATTAGACAAGGATTTCCCTGAATGTACACCGAAGTGTTATACGCTGGGTTATGTGTAAACGGCGTAACGGGTGTACACGAAGCGTAAATAGCATAAAACAGATGCAAACGGAGCATAAGCGTAAATGGGCATAAACAGAATGTGTGGGCCAAATTGACATAAAACTGTAAACAATCTTATGCAGCAAATGTAACAATGATATTACAGAATGAGAATACAGCGCATCGGTCTAATGCAGTTGTGGCGAAGCACAAGGCAGATGAAAAGCCCTGGTGGATGGGAGGGCGACTGGGCTAGATTACGCAGTGGGCGTGGCATAGAGACTGTGCACGGCGTACAGGTTTTCCAATGTAAGAGGGTTTTAAGCTCTGGTACGCAGCGTAATTGCTCCTGGGTATGCTCTGGGATTTTTTCCGACCTCTGGGTGAAGTGGAAAAATGGGGGTTTTATACCGGTTGTTACACTAGACTCGGGTTAGGAGACACGTGGCGCATTGACCGGGTGCATACAATTTACAAATATACAACATATTACATCTGTCGAGCGTATACGCGGGGCGTATACGCTAGATCATGCCGGCGTATATGCTGGGTATATACGCTAGACGTGCTGGGCGTGTAAACTTGGGTGGAGATGCCATGGACACTGGGCATACACGCTGAGCGTACATGCCGACAATGACTCGGCGTATACACCGGGCGTGTACGCTGATGGTTGCCGACTTGCTTCAATTCTTGATCTTCGGTGTTGTCTTCATTCTGTCATTGAGGCTTCATCGTCGGGCGTGTGTGATGCCGAGCATACAGGCGAGGTGTGTACACCGGGCATGTGGGCCGGATGTCCACACTGGGCGTATACGCTGGGGACGTCGGGCATATACGCTGGGCGTATACGTTGTTGATGCTGGGCGTATACGCTGGGCGTATATGCTGGTACTGCACACTTAGTGAAAATTACGCCTCTTGATTCCCAAAGATACAATGTGCGACACCGAATGTAGCTGTGGCTATTCGTGGGTCCCAGGGACCTGGTTCTTGCTGGGGAAGTACCAAGCTTGAAATTTTATGGTGTTTCACATAGGGAACCCCTTACACTCCTTGGTAAGCCCTAACCACTCCTGGATGTCCTTCTTCTGAAGGGTTAGCTCTATCTTCAACTTTGACCCTATCAAGATGCCATCGGCAGGGATATTGAAGAGGTCTATGAATAGCTAGTCATTGATGTTAATGATCACCCGTACGCCGTATATGTGCAAGCAGAAGTAGCTCGCCTTGTCGAAAAAGGATTCGACCAGGGAGAGCATCTCGGTGACAGGAATGTTTGGATTCAAGGCCAGGAACAGATCCATAAGCCTTGCCTTTTTAATGTTCTGGACCAGGGAGTCTGAAGCCGCACCATTTATCTAGCGTTGGCTCATCTCTACTTCTTCATACTTGAAGTAGATATTTGCCCCCTGTGTCTTAGTGGTTACCACCATCACCTCCTGGGGCTTCTTCGCCCCTACAACAGTTTTTGCAAAAAGTGTTTAGCATAAAAACATAGAAAATTTAAAGATTGCAAAGACACTTAAGCATCCAACACTTACTATTTGGCCTACCAGGTTGGTACGGCTATGAGAATAGTGGAAGACTAACTAGAACCTGATCAATGATGATTGGTTTGAAAGGCTCTGCCCACCCCTCATCCAGCCAACCAGACCCCTTGCACTGATTGTAGGGAGTGGGGAACAAGTAGTGATAGGAGGGGTATTCACCTCCACATTGATCAATCACCCCTGCACGTAGGTTCTCAATAGAAGAGAACTCCTATAGGGCTATCTGTGTCATAGTTAGTAGACCCAGTCAATCATGAACCCCGTTCTCGTCAATGTAGAACCTAGTAGCAAAAAACATACTATTAGCATTTTGCCAATGTAGCAAGCATCGCACAACACAGTGGAACAAGGTTAGAAGAAACTCACTTGCCAGCATAGTAGACAATCCCTGGTGGATCCTGGAAGCACGTTACCATATAGTGTGTTGTAAGAATGGTAGCAGTCGTACTTAGGCATATCCCAGATCTAGGATAAATGCCTAAACCCTGTTGGGCATTGACTAGATCCTTCTCCGTACCTGCCAAAGACTTCTCCATTCATCAAAAACCTCAGGATGCCCCGACTTGCCCCAGGTAGTATGGCTTCTGTGATGATGTTTGCCTCTTCCTCCTCTAGGTATGACCAAACGATCCCACTAAAATGTTGGAGGGGGTATTGGAGGAACTCTTGTGCTCCTTCTCTAATCCATACCCCTAACTCTCCCATACGTATTCAAGGAGGAGGGACGTTGGCCATGGGTTTGCACACATGACACAGGACCCTTGCAATTTCTAAAAAAATCAACATGGGCCTCAGCCCCACCTTGCATAGCACAATCAACTAGCGTTAGCATCGTTTCTGAGTGCAATACGTGCGGAACATAGCAATACTTAGCAATTCCTACATATAGCACAACATAGCCCTATTTCTGCACATAACATAGCAAGCACACAAAAGCGTTAGCGTAGTGGAAATAGCCTAGCATAGCAACAACACAATTAACCCTAACAGGGTGATTAACAATGCACCCTAACAAAACACATGTCACATTGTCGCATCACACATGGCTCGGTCCTCCTGAGGGTCCTACACCATTCAAAAGCCAATTAACTTAAACTATACAATCCCCCATGGTTATGAAAATCATGGCGATGGTGGTTTAAGCGAACTTGCATGCAATGATGGCGTAGCAGTTATGCATCAGCCATGGCCAAAATGGAAACATCGATGATGCAAAGGCCAAAACAACGCGATGATGGAAAACACAGATGACTGAGACTAGGATACATAATAAAAATAGAAAGAAAAATGATAATAGAATCACAAAAAAATAGAGGAAGCATAGTAACCTACCAAGTTAATGGTGTGTCCTCCCGTGCCACAATGCATGCTTATGTCATGCGCCCCAGGGTTTTCTTTGCCTCCTTAACCTTTGCAAGCACTAGATGAGTACATTCCTTCTTAGGAGCCATCGTCCTTCTTACAAACTTCCCCTCTTCACTATGAAAGAAATGCCTCGCTCATTGTTAACACAATTGCTCTATGCCCTGAAATTGCCTTGTGCTTCAAATGTGGGCTCTATGCTCTTACGATGAGAATGGCAAGCTTACCAGGGTTTTATCCCTATTTATGGTCGTAATGGTAAGAAAGGGAAACTTGTCGCTCTCTCTCTCCAATTAATATGGAGTGCGCCGTACAGTGTAGCATGCCCACCATGACATCGTAGCACTATTGACATTGAAGCCTTGACATGCTTCAAGCCAACTATTCGCTTCTCCAAAAGAAAAATATATTTGTTTTTGTTAAGGGTCCAAAAGACCTTAAACTAGCAACTCCAACAATTGCAGCATTACCCATCCGAAAAGACCTTATCTAGAAATCCTAGTGTAGTTTCACCTCTAACAGTCTGAAAGAGACCTTAAACTAGCAATCTCAACCTATTATACATTCCCATTTTGCAATGACGTTAAGCTAGAAATTTTGCACTTTTACATTGGCAGTTTCACAATTTCTAGTAGTTTCACATTTTACGTCAGCAGTTTGCATTTTTAACAAGCTACATTCTTATGCCTTGGTGGTTCTCCTGGCAAGCTTTTAATCATTATATCATCACACTTCACAGGTTGCATCTCATCATTTTTTTGCAAATTTTCATTATACACAACCTTTGCCAACAGGTGCCTCTTAACCAAGCTCTCATCTCGTGTTGGCAGGTTGAGCAAAAGATGGAAATCCATTACGACCTCTCCATGCCCTTAATGTTAGCAGGTCCACATGGCAAGCTCACGAGATAGTTGAACCCTAAGCTGATTGACTGGGGGTCAACCACAGCTAGCACTATAGCAGCCTTAGACACATCCCCAGATTGGCCCAAGCATCTAGTCCAAGCCCTAGACTTAGAGGCTGGGGATGTAACCAAGGACCCTCTCGTTGAGATGCCTGTGACCACGTCTAAGGGGAAGATAAAAATGTTGAAACTTAGCTCCCTCCTAGATACACAAATGCACAAAAATGTAGCCAAGATTATGCAAGATAATATTAATGTCTTCGCATGGTCGTACAACAACATGTTGGGTTTATATTTGTAGCTGATACAGAACAACATTGTCCTAGACCCATGCATGAAGGCAGTCAAGAAGAAGGCTCGCAAAGTCAAGCTAGAAATTATGCTAGCCGTGAGGGATGAGATCACCAAGCTATACCACACTGGTTTCATCTACACGGTTGACTACTCGGAATGGGTGTCCAACATCATTGTGGTTTCGAAGAAAACAACAGGAATATGAATCTATATAGACTTCCGGGACTTGAACAAGATAATGATCAAGGAAAACTTTCCACTTCCAAGCATTGATCAGTTCATCGACACCACAGCTGTTCATGCTCTGTTATCCATCATGGATGATTTCTCCGAATAAAACCAAATGCAAATTAACCTAGAGCATCAGCTAACAATAATCTTCATGACCCCATGGGGTACCTTCTACTACACCATGATGTCTTTCAGGCTCAAGAACACTGGAGCAACCTACTAGCAAGCCATGACATACATTTTTAGCAACTATATTCTAGAAACATTAAATGACTACATGGATGATATAGAAGTTATGTCCAAGAATGTAGCTGATCACCCACGTGATCTAGGGGTAGTCCTCAAGTGCTGTCAAATGTAAGACTTACGCCTCAATCCTAAGAAGTGCATCTTCAAGGTGAAAATTGGGCACATGTTAGGGTTCATGGTATTAGATCTTGGAATACGAGTGGACCCTAACAAAGTTAAGGCCATCGCCAACCTGGCACCTCCAACAAACCTTAAGGAGTTATGTGGTTTGCATGGTAAGGTGCAATTCATTTGAAGGTTTATAGCAAGGTTGACTGATAAGTTACACCCTATGCAACACCTTCTAAAGAAGGGGGTTAACTTCAAGTGGACAACCTAGTGTCAATAGGCCTTGAACGACCTGAAGAAGGAACGCTTACACCTCCCAATTGTGCATCCGCCACAAAGGGATAAACCCTTCTTCATCTACCTCACCTCTGACACATCCATCGCGGCACTGCTATGTTAGAAACGAGACGATGGTTTTGAGCTACCAGTGTATTATCTAATTCATACACTAAAAGCACATGAGGAGAAATACAACAAAGTGGATAGGAATCGCCTTGCCTTAGTGTTCGCACTAAAAAAGTGGAGGCATTACCTATTTCACAGTACAACTAACATCATTTGCAAAAGCAACATAGTCCAAGTTATCACTAACAATCTATAAGAAAGTAGCTAGATAGCCTGATGGAAGGTAATAACCGTGGAGCTTGATTTACACTATGTAAGTCAATCATCGACGAAGGGTCAAGCCATAGTGATCCAACTCACTGCCTTACCAATCGATGACCAGGCAACCATAGACTCCAAATTCTTGGACGAGCACATTGGCATTATCAACATCGTCCCATCGCATCTCGAAGCCACTTTACACTTTGACGGCACCTCAACCACATGAGGGGGTAGTGCAGCTGCTGTCATCACATTCCCCTCTAGGGAAATGCACCCGTCTACATATCATTTTATGTTCCCTTGCACCAACAATGTGGCAGAGTATGAGGGGTTACTCAGAGTCCTGTTAACTGCCCAAGCACTAGGCGTACAACACTTAGCAATCTATGGTGATTCGCAATTAGTTGTGAATCAAATCATCGAGGTCTCTTCCTACAAGGCTACACATCTACAACCCTACTATGACTTAGAAAAAATCCTACTTAAGCAATTCACAACCACAGATGTGCAACACATGCCACACAATGAGAACACCATGGCAGATGCCTTAGCCACTCTAGCATTAAACATTCCACCACATTTGATTGTAAGTCTACCAACTTTGATTATCAAATGCACTGAGGATATCACTCAGGTGGGACACATGGCCTTTGTCAGCGCCACGGACACCCATGAGTGGTACGCCAACATTAAAGCTTACCTACAACATGGATAAACCCCTAGGTGGATTGACATCTGCTCAGAGAGATGCAATCCATAAGCGTGCCCGATAATATGTGCATATGGGAAAGGATGTCCTATGCCAATGTTCCTATGACGGGATATTGTTGACATGCGTGGGTGAGGAGCAAGCCCAGATGGTAGTTAATGAAGTCCATGAGGGGTTGTGCAGTGGACACATAGCACCTAGGGCTATGGCTGCAAAAATAAGATGCCTAGGGTACTACTAGCCCCACATGAAGAATGATTGCCTATCAAAAGTCAAGATGTGTGACATGTGGCAGAGATACACAAATCTCATACATGTCTCACCCACGGACCTGCACCCAACACAAATCACTTGGTCCTTCCAATGATGGAGACTAGACCTCATAGTATCCATCACACCTAAGTCCTCCGCAGGGCATAGTTTCATTATCACGACCACTGAGTATTTTACTAAGTGGGTGGAAGCCATCCCCTTGAGGAAAATGACATCTCAAAAAATTTTCCACTTCATCTTGGACAACATCATAACAAGATTTAGACTTCAAATGACTATTTTGACCAACAATGGGCCATAGTTCAGCAGTACGGAAACTCGAACCTTCTACAGCAACTTAGGCATCAAACAATAATTCTCCTCCCTGTACTACCCATAGGCGAACAAACAGACGAAGGCTACAAATAAGTCCATCATCAATTTGCTGAAGTAGATGCTTAGTAGCAGCAAGAGGCAATGTCACAAGAAAATCCTCTACGTTATATGGGCCTACATGATGACGTGTAGAACCATGACAAGTAAGACTCCATACAACCTTGTTTATGGATCTAAAGCTATGTTGCCTCTTGAGTTGTAGGTACCATCACTTCGGATGATCCTATCTGACATCATGAGTGAAGCCCAGAACAATGAGTCATGGATCATTGACCTTGACTCAATAGAGGAGGAGTGTGCACAAACATTGAGTTGCATAGAGCACTACCAAAGCAAGTAGTAGTAAAAGCACCATGTAGATCTGCATCGGTGGCTAGTGCAGAAGGAAGACCTCATCCTCAAGGTCATCCGCGAGCATGTGAGCAAATTCTCAACCAACTAGGAAGGTCCTCACATGGTCACTAAAGCCTTCAGGAATAGAGCCTTCAAGTTGGCAGACATGGATGGCAATGAGTTCGCTAACTCGATGAATCACTCGTACCTCAAACCGTACTATGTCTGAAGCATGGAAGCAACAAACATTATCCGCTACAATGTTAAACTGGTAACAATGGGCAACCGTCTACTATGAAGTAAAACCAACACAGGAGAGCGAGTGTTCGCTATGACGTTAAACTAGCACGGCTACAGTAGCATCCGCTACAATGATAAACTGGCAACAACAAGAAGCAACGTCTCCTACAATGTTAAACTAGCGGTGATTGTTTGCTATGATGTTAAACTAGCACAGCTAGTCTATTATGACTATCAACTAGCATGGCACATCTACTATGACATTACACTAGTATGTACGGTCTGCTGGGAACTTAAGCTAGCATGCACAGTCTACCAGGACCTTAAATTAACACAGCAGTCCACTGGGACATTAAACTAGCACACAATCTACCAAGACCTTAAACTGGGTTCACTTCACATCCTTAGCACACATCTGTGCTGAGTACACATCTAACGAGCATGCATAGTGCTGACATGTGGGTGGGACGTTGCAGTTCCGGAACGTGGTTCATGACGCAATGGGGACATGCTCTGGAACACACATGATGCCACCACCCTTGCCATTGTGCTAACCATCCAGAGATGTCATATGACATTGCACTAGCCCTCTGGACCTACCATCACCATGGCCCCTTACCTTAACGATAGTTCCTTGGCTAGTGCCTGCAGCTGGAGTTCTGGTAGTATTGTGGCCTAGCCACAATATTGTTATCCTCTGGCCCCCCTCCCAACCGTGTTCAGCTATATGGTAGCTAATCCAATAGCTAAACTAAGAATGCATGCCTATGGCAGGGATTCTAGAGCATTCGCACTCACAGCAGTGCCTCCAAGGCTAGTTCCTCCACGTCGATGCTGCCAAGGCCACTGTTGGCCTTTCTACATTGAACAACATACACCAGCAACAATGTCCAATAGCTTCAACAATGTTTGTAGCTAGCAAGACCTTTACCCTCATTGGTTAAGGGCACGTCTTACCACACCAGTAAATGCTACAACATCGTGAAGTGAGTGCCTCGAATAGCTTGACTAGTCCAGAGTGCAACTCCCATGACATGTGTAACATAGCGTGTTGCATGGGAAACATCAGTGCAAGTTCCATAATGCATGTAACATAGCTCTTCTCATGGAAAGCATCTATCGGTAAGTCAAAACCCTACACCGATGTAACACAACTCATCCTAGGAAAGGCACATGTCCCACGAGAGGTCGAAGGCTAGTGAAAATAAAGATGAAAATGCAAATGAATTCCTCATGAGCACTTCGATGAGGAATTCATCTAAACCTCATCTTTTCCCTTCTCCCGTGCCTCCTTCCTCCCTGGTTCGCCTTTTACTTCCAATGCAACACTCTCAAGCGTAGCCAAGCGATGTCCCGACACTCACCAAGCGACAAAGTCATCATTTTTCCTTCTGTGGTATTTCGAATTCTTTGTCAATGTCTACTGAGCTCGTTCTCTAGACGTCGAAAAAGAGGGGCCAATGAAACACCCCAAAAAATTCGAAGACATGCTTGCTTCACCAAGCCTTTGCAATTCACACAGCATGACGGTAATTCTTCAAGAGATGGATAGCCTAATTTTCAGACTATCCAATTCGATAAGTTTCCTGCCCCAGGCATCAATAAGCTAAATGGATTCCCCAGCTTGCCCACTTGAGCAATTAACCAAGTCGACTGTGCACTTAGGGTTGACGCGTGGAACTGTTGGCATTGCGTAGAATGCACAAAAAGTTTCAGTAAGTTTTCTAAGTTACGAAGTTTGCTACGCTACGCTACGGCTCACTATTTAGCGTAGCAAGCTTTAGAAAATGTTTGTAGAAGAAAAGTGCTATGCTACACTATGCAGCATAGCATAGCATAGCAAGAGCTATATGACCAATCCCCTTGCCTGACTACAAGTCCTTCAGCAATGTCTCTTTCCATTAGAAAGTGGTAAACCATGTCTGTTGCTATGCTACACTAAGCTACATGGTGCAACGAGGTGTAGCAATTCTACGAAGGTGACCAAAGGAAACTCAAATGGAAGGATTAGCAAGTTCGCAAGTTTCACAGTGCAGAAGGCAAAGTTTGCAGATTGGAAAATTTTTTGCGACTAATGCTAGTCGCTACGCTACGTAGCGTAGCATAGTGCAACAAGTATGTAGCACACATATAGTGAAACACATGATAAGATGCTACGTGATGCCAAACATGCTATGCTACAAAGTAGAACAAAGCATGATAAGTGGTTGTGCGACATCAATGCACTTCACCTAATTGAACTGTTGGCACATGTCTCTAGACGCTGACGGCACAATTACGACATGGCAGGCTCATAGTTACGGCATGTTAGACTTGCATTACAATGGTCATGCATGTCCAACAGTCATGCAAGCAAGTGCAACACAGAAAATTCAATGTGGACCCAAGGCACGTGGCATCCAAACTGCCCCTTTCGTGTGCCCTTAGCCCTATAAATACCTCGACGAGTAACACTCAAAAGGTTGGTCCTAGATGTTCTTTAGCAAAAAAAAAAAAGTTATCATTGTAACCTCGAGCATTGTAAGCTTTCTATTTAACACTGCAAATAGTTAGCATTCTTAGCAGACATTTTGTTCTACCCCTTTTCTACCACCTTGGTAGAATTTTTGCATTGTGAGCTCCTGAGTCCACACCCAAGCACACAGCCATCTTTGCTCTACACGTATTGGTTACTCTCGGGATCTTTGCACCTCTCAACATTGTGCAACTGATTGTATCCATCTTGATAGAGCAAACTTGTAGCTTCAGAGAGGTGCATTTTTCTAACTACATTTTACTTTGTTTCCAGCTTATTACTACATTTTACATTGTTTTCTATCTCCTTTGCATTTAAACATTAATTCTCGCTATCATTTCCGTCTTCAAACCACATGTTGCAAAAGGCTATATAGAGATCGACTAAGTCCCTGTCTGATTGACCAAACCATTCAAGGTTCCCCGTATCCGTTCCATCTAGCACGGCCCTCCCGCAGATACGGGGTTGAGACTCTCGTGACTGTCGACCCCTAGGTGTTTTCCATCCATCGACGTTTTCGGTCGCCACAATGCATGCAAGTACAGCTATGATCAACAAGTGTGAAACAATGAAAAATAGTGTGAAATACGATGATAGTAAACAAATAACAAAATAGACTTAGGTGAGAAAGTGCACCACCCCAAGATTGTGGATCTGATCTTTATTTTGTTAGAAGGTGTACAATTGATTATGCAACACTAGAGAGGTATGGTCATAGGTTCCTAAGCTATAATCAATAGCTTGCTATTTAGGATTCTTCTACTTATCAATCTACTCGCTAAGGTGCCAAGATGCTAGACCCATAGAAGGGTGTCTGGAGTTAACTAGAATGCTCAAAGCCAACTAGAATTATAAAATGCCAACTATGTTTTGTACCATCCAACCCAAAAGAACCTCACTTCTCCAAAAAATCCAACCCTTTAAACATTTTTTTGGAGTTGACCAAAGATGTCTTGATGCCTCCATGCAAGAGTTGCATTACTTACACTATTCAGCATGTTGGCATAGCATAAGTAATAGCATACTACGCTATGCTACGCTGCGTAGCCTAGTATAGTGTAGCCACCAGTCTTGAAAGGAGTCTTACCTAGAAGCCAAGAGCATCTATCTGATGCCTGGTTAGCCAAGAAACTGCAACTTTGTCTTCCATGTTGGAAAACCTTCGGACCTGTTGAATTCATCCTTGGGGCATTCTATAGTTTTGCATCCTTGCTATGTGTGCTACCCTATATAGCGTAGCACAATGTAGTAGCTAGTGTGACATGCATCCTTATTTAATCTACAATGTTTTACTAGGAAACTTTGCTTGAGGCCTGAGGGCTAAGTGGGGTAGACAATTTTGGAGGCCGAAGCATTACCAAGTGCAATCCTCTTACCGGAACCACTTAGCAGAGGGGCCTTTGTACATTCCAGTCCTTGATACATTATGCTATGCTGCATAGCGTAGCACAACATAGCATCTAGCATTGGCCGAATCCTGACTTATTTTGCAAACATTTTTTCATAGGATGTTTGTCATGTCTCAGTGTGTCGATAGAGCAAACCTATTTACCAGTTGAAACATGGGCAAATGCTTTTACTCTGTTGAGGCTATCCATGTATAAGTGTTGTTAAAGTACATCCCCACTATGTTGTGTTACACTGCATAGCATAGCACTTAGATTGACATCATTCTTGAGAAAATTTGCTACATTTTGTTGCGCTGCATCGCTCATGCTCTAGGGATCAAATAGGGTAGATTCTTTGGAAGACTAACTTATTATCAACTTGCACCTTAGACATCTAATTGGTATCCTCAGGCTTGCTATGCTACGTAGCATAGTGTAGCATAGCATATTTCTCCATTAGAAAACTTGCTGAACTGTTTAGCTCATCCTAAACACTTTCGACAACTCTTAGCATGGTCCCTAGGTAGACTATCAGCCATGTCAATTTTCCATTTGGGCAAGCTGGAGAGTCCAGCAGGCCTATCTACCCTGGAGATAGAAAAATTTCCAGACTGTATAGTCTATCCTCAGTTCCTACACTATCTTGATGGTCCATCATGATGCTGCACTTGTGGAAGTCCTTTGCCCAAATTCCAAGACTTTGCTGAAGCATCAGGGTCCTGAAATTTTATGGTGTTTCATTGCCTAGGACCCTTGCCAGTGAAGGTGAAAGACAAATTGGTCAACTATGAGATAAACATAGTTATTTCAATAAAAATGGCCTAAAATAGGATATAAAAGGAAAAAATAGAAGTAAATCCCAATAAGTAAAATTTAAAAATAATCAAAGGAAGTAAAAATAGATGAAAATGGATTATTGACTAGGAACTAGTTTTGGCAAGCCGCCAATTTTCTCAACTTGAGAAGATGAAGGTTTAATTGACTTTTGAAAGTTAGATGGCTTTCGGAAGGGTTACAACACCAACTTTGAAAACTAGAAAAAAGAAATTGGTAGAAACAAGAAGAAGGGGCGAACAGGTATCAACATTGGCTTTGATATGAAAAATTCATAGCAAGTGCTATCAAAAGTTAACATCTAACCACCTACAACTTCTATGTTGTAGTATCTATTACCAGGGGGAAGGCACAACATTGGCTTTTTTAAATTTTTGGATATAAAAAACTAGAAAATGTTTGTAAATGACAACATTGACAATGGAAAGATATATTTTTGACAAAGAAATTAAGTGAAGGTCCTCCTTCTAGTGCCAGAAAAATATTAGAATCCAAAAAATTGATCATTGAAAAATTGAGAGATCTGACATAGTAGGATTAAACCCAAATCATCAAGGCCTTTGAAAAAATGAGATTTGAGATATCCTGGATGGTTCGATAGATCACCCAAGGATTTATAGAATGCAAAATAAATGATGCAAATAAAAAGAATGAAAATCTAGAAATCAAAAGAAAGATATATTGAACACAAAAAAAATTTTGAAAGTTTATTTAAACAAATAAATAATAGGTTTAGGAAGATGTACAAGAATTTCTCATAAGAGAGAAAAAGGGGCTTCACTATAGTAGTAATTGAGAGCCCATTGAAGCTAATGTGATATGCTTCATGATTTAGGTGCTTAGCCACTCCTAATATTTTCGAACCTCCTTAGCTCCAACTTTAAATCTTCAACTTGGATCACTATAAGAGGTGAGAAAAGTGAGAGATTTAATTGCCAGATTTCTTCATGTTGGGGATTGAGGATCCCATAAATGCAATGTTGACACTAAAAATCCACAAGTCTCAATGGGATAACAAAGGTGATAATAGCGTTGTAGGGATTCCATGCTAAGAGGCTCCAAGAAGCTACATTTCTACAAGGTTGCAAAAGCACTTGGAAGCTAAAATTACTATGTGCTTGAAATTCCAAAGTTTGAAACCTCAAAGGGGTATTGTAATTTTTGTTTTATATGTTTTGGACCATGATTTTTGCTTCAAATTCATTGATAGATTGATTGCAAATTACTACAAATTTCTACCTCATAAAGATGTGATGGATGTCCAAATTTTTTGGGTTACCATATATAGTAAGTACTAAGCCCCCATGGCCATTTCAATTACTATAAATAGTAATGGATGTATACCTTCTATGATGGAGGTAGATTTTCCACACTGAGCCTTCTACCACCCTTGCTAAACTAGTTGGTCAACTTTGATGTAATTGGAGTGAAAAAATCTTGCAAATGTTGCTTCCATGCTGGGGGGAAACTTCCACACTAAAGGGGAAAGATTTCCACACTTTGCATGTAGTCTTCACATTGGGGGAAAAAGCTTCCATGTTGAAGGAGAACCCCCCATCCTTCCACATTGGGGCTAGATGAGATTTATCCCTTGTAAGCGTTTCTAGCATAGAAAAGTGTATACCCCCCATAAAACCCATAAATATATCATTTTTGTCATTCCAAATGGCATTTTTGACCTCCCCAAGCCTAAATATAGATACCAAATGACTATTTTCACTTGGAGAATGAGGATTTGATTACTTATGAGGCATTTTTAGCTTCAAAATTATGGAATATGTGAGATTTCCCATAGTGGGTAATAATCTTCACATTTACAACAAAGTTTTACCTTGGGTTTCATGGGTGAAGGCTACATGATGGAAATCAGTTATAACATGCAAATTTTCATAGTGTTTTAGGATGGATAGGATTAGAGACAAAATTTAAGCCTTGATTCTATGTGCTATTTATGGAAGATTTGTTGAGAGAATTAATTATGGTAAAATTGTAATGTGGGAAATATTCCCACACTTATGATTTGCTAATCCAAGAACCATTTTGAAAACACCACACAACTCATAGTGAAATCCAAGTTCACAAGAGGAAAGTTGAAACTACATTGGGTTAATGGGAAGTTTTAAACTAAATAACCATTTGAACTTGGATGGACCACACACTATGCACCTTGCAAGAAAACCATGAAAAATCCCAATATAGTGGGATTTATAATCTCTATCCAAAACTACACTAGGATTAATTCCAAATAAGCATTGGAATAAGTTTAAAGCACAAACCATTGCCAAAAACCATTTCCTAGCCACCCATCCATAACATGTTGAAGCTAAAAAAGCCTCATACTAGAATTAAAAACCAAATGTCAACATTAGATGATTCCAAGCATTAGCAGATGTTAAAGCACATACAAAATAAGATATTCTTAGAAAACTATGCTACCCAAGGGCAAAACTATGCTAAAACCAATTATTCTTTAGGGGATACACTAAGGAACCCCAAAACTACACTAGCTAGCATAGGTTTTTGGAGTTCGGTCATTAGGAGAATTAATAGAGTCTTTAACAACCTTAAAAGTTAAAACCTTAGCCTTTAGACTTACTAGAACCTCTAACAATCTTGGAATGCAAACTAATAAGGAAAAAATAATTCATAACTCATATTAACTTCAAAACTATGTTTGGGAAGGTTAAAAACATGCTAGCTAGTGTATTTGTTCTATAAAAATTCAAGAACTAGCTACTAACTAGTTGAATCAACCTCCAAATGTGTCAAACTAGTCTTAGAACCCTATTGGAGCCTCCAAAGATCACCAAACCCTAGAAATTAAGGGAAGAATGGCCAAAATTGATCGTATCCTCTAAAACCACCCTTAGACTACCCAAAACTACACTAGCCAATGTAGTTCTGGGGGGGGCCTAAGGGAAGATGGCCATATCAAGGCTTAATGATCCCTAGAATTGATAATTTTGACCCTAAATCCTAAACATGGCCATTAGTGATCCTAAGAATCCAAAAGCTAAGATTTATGTGAAACTATCCTGGAGCAGGTCAAAACTATGCTAGCAAGCATAGTTTTGATCTCATGGGTAGTTTTCATAGCATCAAGACACTTTGAATGACATGAAACTTGATTAATGAAGTTTGGAACCTTGAAGTTTGAAACTAGTTGCCATTTGACCTTGTTTTGAGCACAAAAGATCAAATTTATTAGAATCATACTCGAACTAAGAAAAACTATGTACATGGTGTAGTTTTGAGGTTTAGTGTTCTAAACTAGACTTTTAGTGACTCATCTTGGCTTTCAAGTGATGATTCTAGAGCCTTGACATTCCTATGCTACCCTTGGTGATTGTTGGAGTAAACATTGCAAGCTTGAGATATCATAAATTAAGTTTTCATGAAAAACCATGTTGAAACCAGAGAAAACTATGTTGGTAATCATAGTTTTTAGCTTATGGTGGCATTTAGAGCCTTCAAGAGGTCAAACCAATGTCCAGGTCGACCAATCTCCAGCCCCAATTCACTACACTTTCAACTCAAATTGTCAAAATTCCATAATTTTTCCCAATAGATCTTGGAAATCACATTTTGATAGAAACTACACTAGGACCTACCAAAACTATGTTGGCCAATGTAGATTTCAAAATGAACCTTATTTTAAGCTCCAAATAGCCTCCAAATGATCTCCCTAAGTGCCCAAAATCCTACATCAATCATGTAGCCTATCATTGTGGTCTTCTAAGGCATAAAAGTATAAAATATGACCATGATTGACTCATATTAACTATGTTTTATCATGTGTTCCCTGAAACACCGTGAAATTTCGAGGCCTCAATAGTTCAGCAAAATCTTACGACTCAGGAAAGGATTTGCAAGTCGCGGCTTACCAAGTTTCCTTTTCGGCTAAGGGCCTATTATGCTACATTACACAGTGTAGCATAATAAACCCTAGAAATACTAAACAGAAACAAGGGAAGCACAGCATCAACACTTCAATTTTTTGCAGGTTCACTATGTTACGCCAAGTTACGCTATGCAGCGTAATGTAGCATAACGTAGCGTAAAGCAAGTAGATGATTGATTTAGTTGCAACAATGGAGATAACACAATTTAGGCATTAGCAATTCTTATGTCACAATAAGCTCTCTAGTGTATTATAGCATAACTGTAGAATAGTTTGTTACCAAAGCTGTAGCAAGGGTATATTATGACACATTACGCTTTAGAGCGTAATGCAGCGTAACACCGCAAGCTTCAAATACAAACACATCAAGTCAACGACATTTTGTAGGTTTAGTACATGCATCATCTAAATCATGTTTTTCTCCTAACCCTAACC
The DNA here is from genome assembly GCA_015680685.1 of Gnetum montanum. NCBI lineage: Eukaryota > Viridiplantae > Streptophyta > Gnetopsida > Gnetales > Gnetaceae > Gnetum > Gnetum montanum. The sequence continues at coordinate 188,243 of MNCI01005255.1, read as the reverse complement.
TTATAAATACTCCAGTTGACAAGGATTAAGATGTGGAAAAGAAATTTCTCTCGTTTGGCAAATTTTCTCTGTGAGAAATTTTCTTTCATTGGAAATTATTGACAACTTTTGGGCGAAGATTGGCCAGAGAACAAAAGAGGATCGACAACCATAAGAACATCAAAGTTGATTGAAAAAAGCTTTTGATCAAAAACTACTAGTTAGTGGACATTCTACTTTGGTTCTAATTCCCTTGCTCCCAGATTGGCTAGAACAAGGTAGATCAGCCTTTGCTTGTTTCATCTTTGAATAGCTTTCTTGTTCTTAGCACATGCTTTTTCTAAACTAAAGTCTGCCTACAATCATTATATTCAACATATTTTTTATAAGCTAAATCTTGGATCTTAGGATTGCACATTCTCTGAATCCAATTTATTGCATCCTATCTACATAGATTTTGCGATTGCTTCGAATTGTTTACATCATTCTCGTTACCTTCGAGATTACTGATATCATATCTCCTCATCAAAATCATAATCCTATAATCTAGTTATTACAAAATTTACTAATTAAGTAAGTTCATGTCTAATTGAAAAGACCATTCAGGGCACCTTGGATTCGTTTTCTCTAGCACGGCCCTCACATGGATCCAAGGTTGAAACTGTGTACATGGAACTCCACTCGGTATTTCCAGCAACCAATGTTTTCCATCGTTATAATTTTTCTGGCACTAGGAGGACCTGAACCTGTGATCCACACTTTATGGGTAGTCTTGTAAGCTGTATGTACCCATTATTGATTGACGTAAACATAATACCTCCATGGTTGTTTACGAGATTGTGTGGTGTAGATCGATCACTTTGACGATTCCTTTGAAATCCTGCAGGGTAGAAAACCCGATTATTACCTTAGCTTGACTTTGCCCTTGTGATCATTATCCTTGTCATCATTACTCTTGAGCCATGTAGATAATGGCTGCATCAACCACTGCTGTTGACACTACCAACCTCAAGAATCCTTGGACTCTACAAGTTACACGTCCTGTGGTCGAGCCACCAACTAGTCTAGTGTGACCACGCCGATCCCTCAGGCTTCAAAAGAAGGAGCCTGAGGAACATGCTCAGCACAGGGAACATTACAATTTTCTCTATGCTAAACTTGCAGCAAATCTGCCCATGTATCCACAAGAACTCGAAGAGAAACAAGAATACGAGTTCATATACTGCAATGGGAAGGAATTTATTCCTTTGCAAAATGCCACTATAACCTTGATAGATCAACAACAGTGGATCCTAGATCAAATGTTGATGGCTAGGACATCGACAGAACAACGAGAGGAGTTGTTTCATGATGAAGTGCTTCATGATGGGTAGGACGATCTAGATTCCCACTTTGAGGGAGGCAGTCATGCTAATTTGGCTATGGCCCCTCCCTCCACAATGTCCCACGTAAATCCTTTGTTCATGGTCACCATTCTCTTGACATTATCTAATGCTAACCAAGTCCTACACTCACCCCAGCTACATATTATCTCCCCAACTACCCTCCTGGGTGGTGCTCCATCACAAATCATTCCTCAGTAGGTGCAGTTAGCTAATCCATCTCATCGTACACCTACGCCCATGTCACCATATGTACATGCAATACCTACTTTGCAATTACATACAGTGCCTACATTCATCCCAACTCACATGACAGGACCCACCACTATAGCATGGTTAGTTCCAAACACGTCTCTCATTGCGCATCCTACATAGATGTCCCATCTCCCTCATCATCAAAACTAGGTCCCACAGGCACTAAACCTTGCTACAGGGTCATTTTCTGTGCCCCTAGCCATGCAAAAAATGTATCCCATGGTGTAGCTGATGGTGGTCGCCTCATCCACGCCACCTACCAGGTGGTGGATGCGACAAGCGGCACCGCCTGCAGGAATAGTTTCGATAGCAGCGCACATCAGCCAAGTTTTCACCCCTATTCCATCACCTGGTGTGACTTCTCCTGATATTTCACAAATGACCTCATCGTCTACAAGTCTAGATCAAGTCTTCCAGCTTATTTAGACCCTTACTGAGGAAGTTAAACGCCTCAAGGTTGTTGATTTTGACATAGTACAGGTCATGGATTTTTACCATGATAATCCTATTAGTCTGGAAGTACCTATTTTATCGTTACCTCCTAGGATGCCACTCCCCCATTTCACAAAATACAATGGGGAAGGCAATCCCAATGTCCATATAGTTACTTTCAGGTCAGAGTCTTTGTTATTGCAACAATGGCCACATACTGTTATCCGTGTCTTTGCTATGTCCCTAACGGGTAAAGCTTTGGACTGGTATTGAGCACTCCCGCGCTCTTCCATCTCAACTTTGGAAGAGTTTTTAACTCAATTCATGACTTGTTTCAAGTACAACCTAAAACCAAAAGTCACACTGGATTAGCTCATGGAAGTCAAACTAGACCCACTCGAGTCGGTTCAAAAGTTTATACAGCGTGGAGTGCCACCTTGAATGAAATCTGCAAACCCATCGTGGAGACCCATCTGTTGGAAATCTTCAAAGGGGCAGTTAATGACTTCATCAAGTCTAAGTTATATTACCTCGCTCCCCGCTTCCTCAGCCAAGCCTTTGCTCAGACTAAGAGCATCTAAGATGTGGCAGAGGCTAGCAAGGACCTAGCATATGTGGCCTACAAAAATGCCCACAACAAGGGTAAAGACAAAGGCAAACCTATGAGAACGATAGTAGCAGCGGTTGCCAAGGGGGCCAAAACAAAAAATAACAACAAAAAGGTATTTCAGAGCCTGTTGAGCCCACAACTAGCTCAAATAGTGTCGATCAAGAAATGCCATCTACCCTTGAAGCACCTCCATAGCTAAAGCCTAACTTTGAGTGTAAAGATTGTTTAAAATATGCAGCTCTACCTGTAAAGCCTTCAAAACTTCTGAAGAAATTACTGGGAATTGGCCACATTCAACATAAGAAGGTATCTGAGGAGGGTCTGATGTGCCACAGATGACATTGTGAGTTGCTCAAGAATCCCTCCTTGGCCCTGCCGAACAAACCCCTAGTCTCGAAAAACTTTAGGCTAGACCGCTTCTATGACTATCACCAGCTGTGTTGTCATGACACGGATTACTACTGGGCGTTGAAAGATGACATTCAATGCATGATCGATCAAGGTAAACTGATCTTAGATAGCAATAGTCCGATCCATCCTAAAAATCAGTCCATGCATGTGTACCAAGACTTGTTAAATGCCAATAACATAGGGTACACTATCAATGTGGTAGGTATGGAAGGCGATGGTCAGGCACAACCAAAGCAGCCCTTTGTCCTACATTTACCTCCTCGCTCATCTCAAACAACAAGCCTATCAATATCAATGGGTGTGGTTTAGTGATAACCTTTTGTCCTCCAAGTCCCATCTCCTACCATTGTCCCATAGCTTACTATTGGTAAAGCCACAGCCTATCCCGCACCCACATTTAAGGCATCATTTGTCATCAGGGTGCCAAAGCCATCAGTTGTTCCTATTACATATGGGCAACCCTCTCAGTCAATGCTTCAATCACAACCTAATAGGAAAGGAGAAGGGCGTATGACAGCTGACACAGCCAAGGATCACCTTATGCTGGGATTCCCTAGGCCTACACCCCTCTCCTCAGTGCCCTTGGCCCCACCTTCTTCTAGAAAAACGACATTGCGCAAACACAACCACCTTCTCCATACCAAAGAAAACATAATCCTCAACCAGAAACTGTTCCACCCCGAGAGATCCATCTCCTAGGATGAATGGAAGAAGAGAAGGGTAATAAACAACCAGATTATGGGCATGATCTCCTTGACACTTTTATGCAAGTCAAGTAGGCTCTCAAACAGAAAAATACAACACTGAGCCTGTATGACTTGTTGATGACATTCCAAAATCATTGTGAAGCCATCTTTCACATGCTGACATCCATATCCATGGACAAAAACTTGCTAGCAGATGAAGAAGCAATCCATTCAATTATGCTTCCCCCCACTGCTGAACAACTACGATCTCCCCAACTGACATTTCATGACAAATCCATTAAGGATGACCCAGAAAAGGGTCAGGTGACAACAACACCCATGTTCATCACTATCTAGGTTAGCCAGTATAGAATTCGGAGAGTACATGTAGATGACAGGGTTGCTGCCAATGTCATCCCATTCCCTATAGTGGACAAACTAGATTTTATCGACCAGATCAATCCCAAAACAATGTCATGTTTGAAGTCATTTAACGAGGCAAGAGTGTAAGTTAAGGGAACGGTACACATCAACTTTGTAGCAGGGGATCAATTCCCCACAAACGCAGTGTTCATCATCATCGAGGAGATGCTTGGCTTTAACCTAATCTTAGGGAGGTCTTGGTTAGCTCAATTAAGGGTAGTCTCATCACCCATTCATCAAGAGATCCACTTGCCCTATGCGGGAGGGGAAGTGGTCATCCATGGTGATAAGATGATCCCTGAAGCGGTTAACAATGTAGAAATGGAATAAGGGTCGAAGATTGAAGTCCCTGAAGATCAAACCCCTATCCCAACAGTTGAACAAGCCAACACAGTGTCCAATGAAAGCTTGACATGGGTTGAACTACCCTTTGAGGGAGAAGATAGTAGCGTAGAGGAATGTTGTAATAAGCCTCCTTGCCCATACGTGTCGCCAAATCTAAAAATGATCAAGAAATAGCTACAGAGCTAGTAAATGAACATGTTAGCATGACATGTTATATCAGTTCACATTGTTTACTATTATGGTATTTCTTGTCGCATTGTTCCTATTACGCTTACAATAGCCTGGCTCGAAATGGCCTTATACTATTTATGGCCCACCATGGCCTAAAACTGGCAATTTGATTTTTCTTTCGTTTATGCATACGATAGCTTGGCCGGAAATGGCCTTAAACTATTTATGGCCTTCCATGTCCTAAAACTGGCAATTTGGTTTTTCTTTCGTTTATACGTATGATAGCCTGGCCCAAAATGGCCTTAAACTATTTACGGCCTTCCATGGCCTAAAACTGGCAATTTTGTTTTTCTTTCATTTAGGCATACGATAGCCTGGGCCAAAATGGCCTTAAACTATTTACGGCCCACCATGGCCTAAAAATGAAATTTGGTTTTTCTTTCGTTTTAAGTGTATGATAGCCTGGCCCGAAATGGCCTTAAACTATTTATGGCCCGCCATGGCTTAAAACTAGCAATTCTATTTTTTTTATTTTAGTGTTTTATGCATATGATAACCTAGCCCAAAATGGCCTTAAACTAGTTGTGACCCGCTACGGCCTAAAATTGGTAATTTTTGATAGCTCGTTTTGGCCTAAAATTGGTAATTTTTGATGGCCCGCACTGGCCTAAAAATATAATCCTTCTAATGATATGCTTTATTTCCTGAAAAGTAAAATCTTTATATCACACAGATTATATCATTTAGATTGAAAAACATTGTCCTTTTGTTTCCACTCCATTGTAATAAAAGGTTGGCTAGTATAACGACCTCACATGTTGCTGCTGTTACCACCTCCACCTGTGTCATCCAACTCCACCTCTGCCTCATGAAAATCATCCTCATAGGCACCTTCTTCATAGGGTGTCTCTTCGTGGGGGTGGTCCTCTCTGCAAGGCTCTTCCTCATGGGATTTCTTACCGTGATTTTGATCATCTTCATTATGGTCCTTCTCGTGAAGACCCTCTTCATGAGGACCATCATCTCCATTACGCTCATCCTCATGAGGATCTTCCTCATTACAATCCTATGGTTTGACATGACACACACATTAGCATTTCCATCGAGACTACGCATAACAAGAATGCAATAGTCCTACAAATTACCTATGATGGTCTCGTGTCAGCTACGAAAGGAATCTATTCCAAACCAACCCACAAGCATTGCATGATCTTGTCCTCGGTAAGCTTAGACCAAATGCCATCTCCTAGATCAGTTCTAGCCTTAACCTTCCCCTTCTGCATAGGAGTCCATCGGGGCAGTTTGGGGAAGAAGGAAGGGGCAATGGTCTCCCCACTAGGGAGGGTTATTTCCCTCTCTTAGGAGGCACTTACTGTCACTTACTCCTAAAACCTTTTGTATGCTCTAGAAGCGTCGATGACATCAAAAAATAGTTGAAGGGACCGTGCTTCAACAACATAATCCCTATAATGTTGGTGTTAGATAGCACATTCTTTCTTATACACATGCTTCTAGTCTTTCTATGTCTGCCCCCATTCTTGGACCATCGTGCTGAAATCCTTCCAGAGCTAGTTCTTCTGGGCCATGAGATTCATTTACATCCATTGCTTAATGAGTTCATGACTGGCTTGGACATTTTTTTTGATGACCATCCAATAGCAGGTGTAGTCAATTACAGTTGTTTGCCAATTCTCATCATTGGCCTTTGAAGCTAGCATAAATTCATTTCGAGACTCCAGGTCCTCAACCCTACTAGTTAGGAATGTCTTCTCCTTTTCTACTTTCTACAACCTCTTTCAAAGAGCTTCATTGACGTTCTGGCACTCCCATAAAGAGCAAGTCGAGCGTAACGCACATTTACACATTTCATCATAAAGGCTACATCACACTTTGGTCAGCTCTAGTGAGGGTTCAAGGGTGGTGTCCAAGTCAACGAGCTATTTGGAATCCCATCTGAGGTGAGATCCTGTAACATAAAAATAACAGTGAGATGCAACAAAGATGATATAACTTCGTAATACCAACAGTCAATCATGTACCAATCTCAGTATCGATTCACTCTAGACGCTCGATCATATCATTCGCGATGCCTTCCATAAAGGAAAATTTATCAGGGGCCTCACCCCAATGTTGAGGGTGTTCCACTGACAAGGGCATGACGCTAGTGTTAGAAGTACCTATTACACAAACAAAAATGGATTAGACATAGTATGATAGACATAAAGGACAACTAAGACATCATGATAACGCAAAACTCAATTCAACAAAATCCTCAATGGAAGTAACGTGAGGCTACCCTCTGAGGAAAAGTCAAACTCACTAGTGACAAGCTGATCCTCTTTTCCTAGCTCATGCGAAAGGACTTTGGCATCCTCTACTTCAGTATCTTCTTTGGGCATAGGAATCTGTGTGCCACCTACATTACTAACAGGGCCTCCATTTCCAAAATTGGGCCCCCTTCTTCATGTTGTATGACTATTTCTCCTGTTTCAGGGGTCAACTCCTCCACATTTTTCCCTTTTTCTGCTAAAAAATAGTTAATCAAAACACTTACAAACGTTACATGATGCCACATCTATACGCAGCATAACAAATATATAAACTAATTACACATCTCTCTACTTACCAGCTGGGGGATCGTTCCTATGAAATTTAACTTGCAACCTCTTTCCCTCTACACTAGTCATACCAACGAACTCCACAGTTGGACGATGTTTTTTCTGCTGGACTAAAGAATCCACTACTTCTGCTGCAAGGCATTTCCCCCTTGACACACTACCAGTGTAAGAAGGGAGTACTCCATCTACACTGTCCTGGCCCTATGTACAAGGCACCACCAAACTCTTAGTCGTAAGTAAAAGTGAATCCCCAATGCCTTTAGGGGGATCTTGCGATCGGTTAGTGCCAAAAACCTAGGAAATCCCAGGTTTGAAAATCTAATTACGATCCTTCTCCAGCCAGATTCTATCACTCTAAACCACCAAGAATTTGGAAAAACTTCGAAAGCAAGCTATGAAGAAGGTGAAATGCACTTTGAAGTAGGACTCAAGCTTCACATTTCAGCCTGTAGACCTTCAGTGAAGTAACTGGAAAAATTATACCATGTTCCCTCCTCCATAACCTCCCGCATGATCCAAGCCTACTCTATGGTAAGGATTCTCCCCTAGGAAAGCAACTTGGGGAAGGCGTAGGCTTGAAAGATGAGATAAATGGTATGAGCCACCTTCAGCTCGATTTTATTAACAGGGATTCCTTTCACTTCTTTGTTAACCTCTAGCCACTTCTCTATCTCCTTTTGATGCTTACAAATCCTCTTTGACTTTTGTTCTACCAGAAGGCCATCAGAGGAAACGCCAAAAATGTCAGCGAACAATTGAGCATCAATATCAAAACTTACACGTAAATTACACATGTGTATGTAGAGATGCTCAGCTTCTTTGCTGAAGGAGTTAACTAGGGTTAACATTTCACCCGCGGTGATGTCAGGGGGTATAGCCAAAAATATTTTCATTAGTCCAGCTACTCGGAGGTTACTAGTTAGGGCAACTAGGGCCACACTATGGTTGAGCCAACGTTGTGCTTCTTTTATGTCACCATAATGAAAGAAAAGACTACTCGCTTCATGCTCGGAAGCCATAAGCGTAATCTCCTATGATTCCTTAACTGTGAACGTAAAACAATGCTTTAGATAATATAGCAAAATAAAAAGATTTTATACATTGTTTCTGTCCCGTAAGATTGTGCAATGAAGCATGCCAGTGTGATTTACTACGTCTGAAGGGTGAAGGAAATGGTGGGATTTTCTCTTGCACATTTGCGATGGTGAGAGGACGATCCAAAGTCCACTCCTTATCCAGCCATCTGAGCCTTTTTCACTTGGTGAAAAATTTAACATAGTGATTAGGGTAATGTGGGATTTCCAATTCTAGTTGTTCCATAACACCAACATGTACATTGCTAATAGAGGTAAACTCCTTTATGGCCATTTCAGTTACAAACAACGTATCTTTATCACCTTGGAGACCATCCTTATTGATGAAAAACCTACACCACAGAATGTAGATAATTGTTCATACTTGACACAAATTCAAGAAATGGTTAGCACATCATAACACTATGAAGAGACTTACCTGTTTGCATAATACACAATGTCAGGTAGATTCTTGAAGTAGGTTGTAAGGTGACGAGCCACAAACAGATTCTTATAGGCTTGATAACAATTAAACCTGGGCATATCCCAGATCCAAGATAAATGCCTCAAACCCTTGGCACTCTATTTACGATCTTGCACCTGCATGGTTTCAATTGAGCTATCCACCAGAAACATTAAGATGCTCTGCGTTGACTCAACTAGTAGCGTCTCTAGAATGGCGGTGGTTGTCTCGGTCAAAAGATGTGACCAAATAATTACATTGAAACTACAAAATAAAAACTACAAAAACTCTCATGCACCTCTTTGAAACCAAACCACCTCCTCCTTTACATGAGTATGAGAAGGAGGAACATTGGCCACGGGGACATGTGAACAACATAGAATGCCCACAATGTCCAAGACGATCAGAATGGGCTTTAGCGTAATCTTTTACAATGAAACACCATCACCATTAGAAAAAATAATTTAGAAACATTAATGAAGTTAGAATAAGGCTTATAAAAATCCATTATGCAATACCAGGATTTCCATTACCTTAACTCCCAGACAACTGCAAGTTAAGCTAGAAATGCATTACCAAAACCACCCAAACCCTTTGTGACACTGCAAGGTTTGTCTCTGGCAATGGTGATAGAAGTAACACCACATATTACATCAGTGTAACATGCAATCATTATGGGCAAGACAATGGAATCCTATGCATACTACATAAGGGTACAACACCTAGACACCTCCAATTATGCATTGTGTTTGCACAGCATTGCCCGAGGTCATCCAAACCCTTGTAACAACACAAGGTCTATCTCTGACAATGGTGATAAGGGTAATATTACAAACTACCATAGCTTAACCCATGCAACCAGGTGTCAATGCCCAATGTAATACACATCCTAGAAATAGATACAATTGTGATGCCATAACAACGAAAATAATAATTAGGCAGGAGGGTAAAGGACGACTTACCAGGCGAGTGGAGTACCCTCTTGCGTTTTGACCCTGGCCTTCAAAACTTGCTACAAACTCTCCTGCACTTCATCAATTTTTTCCAATTTGACATGTTTTCCTATAGTCTTTGGCACCATGGTTACGATTGGACAACCTTTGCAAAATTTTTTGCTTACGCCTTGCTCTTGCATTTCTTCTACTATAGCCAAATTCAAATTCACAATGATTACAATCTGCTTTGAGAACGAACCATTGACTTATAAATGTAATTTTTGAAGCTAACTATTTTCATATCCGATCAATACGGAACTTTCCCGAAACGTAGGTATGTCAATGCAAGATGAAGCATGAAGGTCATAGCATTAATCTTGTAGATATTGTATGGATTATGGTTCGAAAAGACCCTAAACTAACGTGTAGCTCATCATCTCGTAATCTAGTCACATTAACTACGGTCTGCACAAAATTCTAAATTAGCTGTCTCAACATGCTACACTTGCCACGTTACACTCCTCATCATAGTTCACAGAAGTCTTACGCTAACATCTAGGAAATCAAGCTTACCACTTTCTCACAAACCATGCATATGGTAATGGCCCGCTAGGACCTTAAACTGGTAGCCCTTTAACATGTACCACTAAAACAAGAAAACCTTCTATCATTTCAATAGATCGACAAAAATAATGTAACAACCACCATTTTTGGCAGTTTTGCAGGTCAATTCACAAATGGATGTAGCTTTACTCACACCTCTAACCTTAACAGGCCCGTACGGGGAAATTATTAGACAGCCCAATCACGCACTGATAGGAATTGACGCTTCCCTTTGTGATACAATCATAGCAATGTCAGAAGTATCCCTAGATTGGCCAAAACAATTGGCCCAAACCCTAGACCTAGAAGTTAGTGATGTGACCAAGGATTCCCTCATTAAGGTCCCTGTGGTTATGCATAAAGGAGGAAGCAAAACTCTAAAAGTTAGTTTTCTGCTTGACCAAAAAACGTAGAGCGATATATCTCGAGTGCTCCAAGATAACATTATAGTGTTCATATGGTCATACGAAGATATTCCTAGTTTATACCCAAGGCTAATACAGCACAACATAGTTTTAGACCTGCATATCAAAGTAGTTAAATAGAAAGCATGGAAGATTAAGCTTCAAATCACGTTAGCAGTGGGTGATGAAATCACTAAGCTATATCAAGCTGGTTTCATTCACGCAATCGATTATTCAAACTGGGTTTCAAACATCATAGTTGTCTCTAACAATAGGAGGAATACGCATCTATATAGACTTCTACGATCTAAATAAGGCCATGATTAAAGACAACTTCCCATTATCGAGTATCGACCAACTTATCGATACAATAGCTGGCCATGCATTACTATCCTTTATGGATGGGTTTTCTGGCTCTAATCAAATTCGTATCAACCCAAAACACCAATTGACTATGACTTTCATGACCCCTTAGGGAACTTTTTGTTATACCATGATTCCTTTCAGGTTAAAAAACACTGGAGAAACCTATCAAAGTGCTATGACGTACATCTTTAGTGATTACCTCTTAGAGAGATTGAACAATTACCTAGATAACATAGCTGTCAAATCTAAGAAGTTGGAAGATCAATTAGAAGACCTAGAGTGAATCCTTAAATAATGTCTCAGACATGACCTACGGCTCAACCCAAGAAAATGTGTGTTCAGAGTCAAAACCAGGTGCATGTTGGGGTTTGTGGTATCAGAGACTAGCATCCAAGTTAACCCTAACAAGATTAAAGCCATCGTTAATCTAGCACCACCTACAACCCTCAAAGAACTACGTGGGCTACAAGGTAGGTTGCAATTTATCAGGTGGTTCATCTCAAGATTAACAGACAAGTTGCACCCCATGCAACATCTACTTAAGAAAGGGGTTAACATCGAATGGACTGAGAACTGCCAACGTGCATTTGACAATATGAAGAAAGAGCTATTACATTTGCCAATGGTTTTCCCGCCACAAAGGGATCAACCTTTCTCCATATACCTAGCAAGATCAAAGGTGTCTATAGCTATGTTGTTGTGCCAAAGAAGGGATGACAGGTTAGAAGTTCCTATCTATTATCTAAGACATGCTCTATTTGTGTACAAAACATAGTATAATGAAGTAGAGCATAACTGTTTGGCATTGGTGTTTGCACTCAAAAAATGTAGGCACTATCTTTTCCATAGCCAAGTAAATATAATTTTTAAAAACAACATTATTTGGGCCATCACAAATAATTTATACGAAAGCAGTAGGATAGCCTACTGGAAAGCCATCACAGTAGAATTCAACTTGCACTACGTTGGCCAATCTTCCACAAAAAGCCCAGCGATAGTTGACTAGCTTGCAACACACCAGTTAACGATCAAGCCATGATAGAACCCAAGTTTCTTGATGAACATATACATAATTAAACCTCTATATCGACAGGCCTCGAAGCAACGTTATACTTCAATGGAGCTTCGACTACTAGAGGTGGCAGTGCTACCGCTATCATTACGCTCTCCCCTGAGAATGTTCATCCATTGGCTTACTACCTAGTATTTTCTTGTACAAACAATGTGGTAGAGTATGAGGGACTCCTTAGGGGATTGTTAACAGCTAGGAAACTCAATGTTCAAAACCTAGAAATCCGAGGCGATTCGATGCTCTTCATCAATCAAATCACAGGGGTCTATGCCTGCAAAGTTGTGCATCTGCAGCCCTATTGCGATATGGCTAAAGATCTTTTGAAATAATTTATGACAACTGATTTCCAACACATGCTGTGTAATGAAAACACTATAGCCGATGCACTAGCCACACTGGCTTTAAACATGCCACGACATTTTTTTACCACTTGTCCTACTTTAATGATGGAATGTACAGACCTTGTCATTTAAGGAGCATAAATTTCTTCTCTCAGCATAGGTGGAATGTTATAATGGTACGATAACATTAAATCCTATCTTCTGCATGGCGAACCACCACACGAGTTAACACCTACACAAAAAGATGCAATTCACAAGCATGCCCGCCAATATGTCATCATTGGAGATAGTACTCTCTGTAGACGCTTTTTTGATGGAGTATTGCTAACCTGCGTTAATAATGGCCAAGCGCAACAAATAGTTAGCGAAGTCCATGAAGGACTATGTGGGGGACATATAGCCCCATGAGCCATGGCCGCTAAAATTAGACGCCTAGGGTATTATTGGCCATACATGGAATGAGATTGCCCGACCAAGGTTAAAACATGTGACACATGCCAACATTACGAAAATCTAATACATGTGTCACCAACTGAATTGCATACTTCACAGATCACTTGGCCATTCCAACTATGGGAACTAGACATCATAGGTCTTATCACGCCTAAGTCTTCCGCAGGACATAGCTTCATCATCATCGCCACCGAGTATTTAATGAATTGGGTCAAAGTTATTCCCCTACAAAAGATTACATCTCAACAGGTTTGCCATTTTATCTTAGATAATATAGTAGCCAGGTTTGGGCTTCCCATGACTATTGTGACCAAAAATGGGCCACAATTTAGTAGTGTTGAAACCAAATCTTTCTGTAATAACTTTGATATTAGGAAATCTTTTTCTTCACCTTATTACTCACAAGAAAATGTTCAAGAAGAGGCAACAAACAAGGTGGTCATCAACTTACTAAAGAAAATGTTCAGTAGCAACAAAAAATGATGGCATTAAAAAATCCTCTATGTGCTATGGGCCCATCGTACGACATGCAGAACAGCTACCGATAGGACACCCTACAACCTAGTCTACAAATCTGAAGTAGTGTTACCCCTGGAACTACAAATCCCCTCATTGCAAATGGTCCTCTACATGGTTATAAATGAGACTCAACACAACAAGTCCAGGATCATAGATTTAGACTTAGTAGAGGAGAAACGCATCCAGACACTCGACAACATTGAAAGGTATCAAGACAGGCAGAAATATAAGCATCATCATAACCTACATCAGCGATCGATCAAGAAAGGAGACTTACTTCTCAAAGGCATTCATGAACCAATAAGAAAATTCTCTATAAGCTAGAAAGGTCCTTTCCTAGTCGCCAGTGCATATGACAACAGAGCATTCAGGCTAATGGACACTAACGGCAACGAACTCCTGAATCCAGCGAACCATATGTACCTGAAGCGGTACCACATCTAAATGTTGACTCAGCTCAAACGCAAGGTAACAAACGTCTGCTACGATGTAAAATTAGCAATGTTGTACACGTCCACTATGACATAAAACTGGCATTTCTTACATGCGTTTGCCACGATGCTAAACTGGAAAATTTTTCAACCGTCCACCATGATGTGAAACTGGCAAGGTAAGCATCCATCTGCTAAGATGCTAAACTAGCACAGACTTATCCCTGGGTCACAACATAAAAATGAAATCCATAGCATGGTCTGCTGGGACCATAAACTAGCTCTTCCACCATCCGCTACCACATGAAACTAGCATGCTTCAGTTTTTCAAGACTTTAAACTGGGACCATGGTTTGCTGAGACTTAAAACTAGCAACAACAACCCACTAGGAATTAAAATTGGAATTTTCTAGTAAGTAACCCATGAAGCAAGCAAGTGTGATCATTCTTGCACTACATCCCTATCAAACATATCGGATAGGGTGTTGGAATAGATGCAACACCGCTACCCCATCGACATCCTACTAATTCTTTAGATATGCTGAAAGGCATACTACTAACCCCTCGGAGATGTTGCTATGATAGCCACTTTGTAGTTGCAACTCCTGGGGTCAACTTTTCTACTTAGGACCCCAAAGAAACTATGGTCATCCATAACCTTGGTGGCCTTCACCTATCATCACCATCAAACTCTAGCTTAGTAGATTCATCTAACTGGTTCTTTGCCCAGTCGTTTGAGCAAGATGGACCTGGCTCTGGATAGTGACTTCCTGAATCACGGCATCAACAAAGGGACGCTTGCTTCTTTCTATGGTCGCTTCTTTGTGGCATGCGCTCTCCTTTTTGCTTCGTATGACACTTGTTTCAATAGCCTCCCTAGCAATTAGGATGATTGCTCTTGCTCTCTGTTCTCTGTTATGTTTTGCAAGTTATGTGCTACGATGGCATTGATCGAGAATGCATTCACTAGGAGGTGAGGTGTCACAGTGTTCTGAGGTGGTTGCTTAGACTAACCTAACTACTTGTGAGTGAAAACCCTGTCTTTCCCTCCATCAGACACCTTACTTCACTTTCTCCTTCCCTTATCCTTGAAACCACCTTTACCCTCTTCTTTTGTTTGTACAGGATGTGAGCATATAGTCAATTCTTTCGCATCATCATGTCCATGAACTAGCATAACACAACTCGCCTCATGGAATGTAATTTGCACAA
Organism: Gnetum montanum; assembly: GCA_015680685.1. Lineage (NCBI taxonomy): Eukaryota > Viridiplantae > Streptophyta > Gnetopsida > Gnetales > Gnetaceae > Gnetum > Gnetum montanum. Next base: position 173,059 of record MNCI01005255.1, on the reverse strand, counting down.
AAAAAAGGGCAAAGCTAGGCAAAATGGATGCAAAACAACTCATCCAGTCCATACGGGCATAACACAACTCATTTATGTAAGCCCTTCATATGCAGTATAGCAGCGTAACCTCTCGAAGAAACACCCACAAAAAGATGCCTAATAACTTGTTTGCAAAATTGTTCACATGCTTGAGTCTTCCCCAAACCTCCCTCCTCTCACTTCTTTAATATCCCTCCTATCCTCCTCCTCCTACCTTTGCACTTCCAGGTTTGATAGAGCAACATTTGAGCAGTTGCTAACAGACGTTGTTGGTGTCTTTACCTCTCTGGTGTTTCGTATTCATTGTCGACGTCTTTCAGGTAATCCCCCTAAACATCAACAAAGAGGGGCCATTGAAACACCATGAAATTTCGAGGCCTTAACGGTTCATCAAAATCTTGCGACTCAAGTAAGGATTTGCGACAAGTCATAGCTTAGCAAGTTCCCTTTTCGACTAAGGGCCTATTACGCTACATTATGCAGTGTAGCGTAATAAACCCCAAAAAGAATAAATAAAAACAAGGGAAGCGCAGTGACAACACTTCAATTTTTTGCAGGTTTGCTATGTTACACCAAGCTACACTATGCAGCGTAATGTAGCATAACATAGCGTAAAGTAAGTAGATGATTGATTTAGTTGCAACCATGGAGATAACACAATTCAGGCATTAGTAGTTCTTACATCAGAATATGCTCTCCAGTGTATTACAGCATAACTATAGAACAGTTTGTTGCCAAAGCTCCAGTAAGGGTATATTACGACACATTACGCTTCAGAGCGTAATGCAGCGTAGCGCTGCAAGCTTCAAACACAAACACATCAAGTCAATGACATTTTTTAGGTTCAAGACATGCATCATCTAAACCATGTTTTTCTCCTGACCCTAACCTTATAAATACTCTAGTTGAAAAGGATCAAGGAGTGGGCAAAAAATTTCTCTCGATTGGTAAATTTTCTCTATGAGAAAATTTCTTTCATTGGCAATTGTTGACAAATTTTGGGTGAAGATTAGCAAGAGAACAAAAGAGGATCGGCAACCGTAAGAACATTGAAGTTGACTGACAAAAGCTTTTGATCAGAAACTACCTGTTAGCAAACATTCTACTTTGGGTCTGATTCCCTTGCACCTAGATGGACTAGAACAAGGTAGATTGGCCTTTGCTTGTTTCATCTTTGAATAGCTTTCGTATTCTTAGCACGTGCTTCGCCTAAACCAAAGTCTTCCTACAATCATTGTATTCAACATATTTTTTTATAAGCCAAATCCTAGATCTTAGGATTGTGCATTCTCTGAATCCAATTTATTGCATCCTATCTACATACATTTTGCAATTGCTTCGAATCGTTTACATCGTTCTCATTACCTTCGAGATTACCGATATCATATCTCCTCATCAAAATTGTAATCTTGTAATCTGGTTATTACAAAATTTACTAATTAAGTAAGTCCTTGTCTAATCGACAAGATCGTTCAAGGCACCTAGGATTCCTTTTCTCTAGCACAGCCCTTGCACGGATCTAGGGTTGAAACTGTGTACATGGAACTCCACTCAATATTTCCAGAAACTGACGTTTTCCATCGTTACATTCCTCACCTTGACTAGTTTGGTCTTATTTCATTGTGTTTTGACTTGATTCCACCTTGTTATGCATTATTGACCTTCATCATCCTATTATTTGATGTTATTTGACTTCATTTTTGTCATTTTATCATCATTTCTCCTTGTTCCACCAAATGTTTCTATCATTTGACACCATTGGGATCTCAATTACCTTGGGTTGACATCAAAGGATGTCATTTGACATTAGGTTAGCCTTGTTCAACCTTTCTTAACATTATTTGATGGGACCCAATCATCATTTAGCTATCATTTATCTTTATTTGTCATCATTTGGCTATTATTTGTCTTCATTCTAGATTAGTTGAACCCTGATTCACCTCATTTATCTTATCCTCTTTCCTATGACCTTTCTTGATCATGCTTTGACATTGTTCGACATCATTGGATGGGGCTTGACCATCATTAGGTCATCATTTGTCCATCACTTGGCTTCATTTACCTCTATAGACCATGTTTTAACCTTGCTTTACTTTATTGGATGTCGTTTGTTCATTATTTGGCCTTCATTTGATCCCATTTGACCATCATTTAGCCTTCATTTAACCTTATTTTGCACTATTTAGACTTTTATTCATCATAGTTACTTTAGTCTACCTCTTATAACCTTGGTTAACATTTTTTGATCCTTGTTTGCCCTTTGGATTAATGTATTTAGGCTCATCTATGTACTATCACTAAAGTACTTTACATTGTTTTAACATTATTTTCTCATTTTATCACATAGGTGATGTTGAATGTGCTTATGATCGATATGCAAGAATTGGAGTATGGACACTTAGAAGAAAATTAGTTTACCTTTAAGCCTAAGGGAAGCTCATGATGATGTTGAATGATTCATTGACCTCAATTACTTAGATCTTAAGCCTAAGAGCCTAGTCGACCACATAGCCTTGATAGAGAAATCCCTCGACTGCCTTGAAAAACTAGTTAAGATCCTTAACCTTGAGGCTAGTGACATTGTTGAAGATGCTTTAATTGAGGTCCCTATCGACACATAGTGGTGAGGAGAAAAAAATAAAACTAAGTTTCTCAGTAAGACCTAAATAGGGTTGGGACATCACCAAGGACTTACAAGAAAACATTAAGGCCTTTGCCTAGTCATATGAAGATATGCTAAGTCTTGACCCATGCCTAGTGCAACATAATATCATAATCAACCCTAGTATCAAACCAATTAAGAAAAAGTTCACAAGATTAGACTAGGTTTAGCCTTGGAAATTCATGATGAGATCATGAAACTGTATCAAGATGATTTCATTTGAACTATTGATTACACAAATCAGATGTCTAACATAGTGATAGTCCCTAAGAAAATGTGAGCATGTGTATTTGTATCAATTTTTGAGACCTAAATAAGGTAACTATCAAAGATGACTTCTAAAAGACCACCAAAATTTGCATGTTGTAATGATTTTTCATCATGTAGCTTCACCCTATGAAACTCAAGGTAAAACTTCATTATAAATGTGAGGATCATAACCCATGGGGTACAATCTCATATACTTTACAATTTTTGAGTTAAAAATGCCTCATAAGTGGTCAAATCTTTATCCCCCAAGAAAAAATATTTACATAGTATAAATATTTGTGCTTGGGGAAGGGTTAAAAATGTCTTTTGGTAAGCCAAAAATGATGATTTTGTGAGTTTTATGATGGGTATACACTTTTCTACACTAGAAACACCTGTAAGGGGGTAGATCTCACCTATCCTAAACTTGGAGGGGTACAACCTTCCCCTTCAACATGGAACCTTTACACACCCCTCCCCTCAGTGTGGAAACTACATGCCTAGTGTAGAAACTTCATGCTTAGCATAGAAGACTTCTCCTAGCCTGGAAGATCTCCCCTCTAGCATTGAATATTTGCTTCCAACTTGGAAGACTTTCCCCTAGTGTAGAAACTTCATGCTCAATGTGAAATACTTTCTCCTAGCCTAGAAGATCTACTTCTAGCATGAAAACTTCATGCTCAGTGAGGAGAAGTGAGGTACCCCTATGCCCAACCATATGAATCACAAAGCGTTCATGTGTGATTTGGTCAAATTCTATAGACTTTGTAGTTTCTAGTGCACTAGTCTTCTAGGAAGTGAATCCTTGCCTTAAGGTCAATTATTGTCTTCCTAATCATAGTTGTGACATACAATAGTATGGTTAAGTGTAATTAAGCCATCTAATTTTTATCATTTTATATTTTATGATTTGGTGTTCAAAGGGAGATAAAAGTAATTGGATTAATTGATATAAATTAACTAATTAACTAGTGTCTAACTAGTCTTAACATAAGCATCTAGTCCTACTTTCTGCACATGTCTTGAACCCATGTATCCACTATTGGTTTACCAAGCACTACACTACTAGGTGTACCAAGCAATAACGCTACTAGGATTACCAAGAAAATATATGCTATGCTCGAAGTGATCATACTTATGTGTTTAATCTATCTTTCTTAATTGCTTTGTTAACTTAATTATTGGAAATATTTAATAAATAATAAAAAAATTTAATAAATAATTAAAAATATTAAATGCATGAATAGAATATTTTATCAATCCAAAGTGCTACAAGGTTTATTAAAAGGCTCATCTTATTGCTGCACACACTATCATGCTCAAGTACAACAATGCTCAAATAAAGATCTATACACTCAATGACTCCTACTACAAGCACTCAAGAGAAAAATTCTAACTTTTAGATGAAGAAACTACAAGATCTTCACTCTACTAAAATATCAATTACCATAAATGCAGCTGGTGGGCACATATTTATAGTTGAATATAGACACTGCATTGATGTGGCCTCATCAATGCATGATACAATGCATTGACAAGGCCTCATCGATGTAGTCAAAAGAATTATGTGTCATCATACCTCCATGACTAAATAAAAACTCATCCTCAAATTCTTTACAAAATTGAAAAGGTATGGGATTACTGAATGGCCTTTCACAAACAAAATAAAATGACTTAACAAAAAATGAAGTGCCCAAGTGTATGGATCAATACATTACAAAAATGATGGTGTTCAGGATACAAAATTGAACACCATGACATGAATCTTCAAAATTAGATAGCATGTTCTCTTATGATGTGAAGCTTTTTATAGAAGATCAAATAGTTCTAGGTGGTGGTGGCTCTTAAGGTTTTGAGAAACCTTCTCCAACTTCATCCATGTGTAGAAGTCAAGGTGGTTGCAGCTATTCTACTGCTGCTGCAACATTTGGTGAGAGATAGAAAGCATCCAACTATGCTTCCATTTTCTTCTTCTTATTTTTGGGATCATGCACCATTCATGTGGCTTCATCAATGTGGGTTAGAACAAACACATCACAAGGATATGGGATTGCTAGAAATAACTCCTTTGCGTTGATGCTTGAACTCTACATTGTATAGTAAATACAAGCTAGTCAGTTGTTTCTCCAACTCTAACCATGGCCATCCTGTAGTTAGCATAGCCAAGTTCATGTAGGAAAGATTGGCCAACTCCATATACTTTGTCATTTTTTTCTATTTGCAACTCCTTTAGGAAAATCTCTACTTTATTGTAGGCATCAACCCCATCAATGATGGACTTCCAAACTTCTTTTCCTTGTTAGAGTTGCTAGAGGGCTTCATTTATTTTTTCCTTTGCCATTTGGATGTGCTTTTTGTTTACTTCCTTCTATAGGCCAACCTATTTTCTGTAATGATCTTTAACTCTTTTAAACTTTAAGTTTTCATTCTTCTAGGTGGCAATCTTGATAGTAGATTTTTGGCGTAAGGCTTGAACTTCCTCGATTGATAGATTCTAATTTTCTATAGCTAATCTCCTTGACTCAGTGTTCACCTTGGTAAGCTACTCCTACTATTGATGAATAAATTCTTTCATTTTTTACCTCAAGGTATCAAAATTACGTAGGCAATGATTTTATGTAGTCAAAGCTTCATTCTTCTAGCACATATGAGTCAACTCCTTTTGAATTGAATAGGTCTTTGCCTTTGCTATGAACTAGTTAAAGATGGTCATTACTACCTCCTTCTCAGCTTTTCAAAATCATTCTTAAAGCTATTGGAAAGCTTCATCTCTGGTTGTTTTTGGGCTAAGGATTATAGGATCAACAAGGTGGGCACATATTTTGGCAACCTCCTCGACCAAGCATTGATTCTATGCTAGAGTTGTTTTGGGTTGTCCCTCTAGGATGATGCACTTTCCCCTTGGATCCAAGAGCTCTGACTAGGCTGTGATGATGTTTTTTAAAAAATTAAAGATATCCAGAATTGGTTGCCCAATCCCCACCAGTCGATCCATCAGTTCCTCATGCTAGGATACATTCAATTTCCCACTAATCGTGCCCATGGACATCTGCACATCTCAAAGCATAGATACATCTAGTGTGTACACCATAGATGCATTGAGTGCTTTAGCTACATAGTCAATGATTACTTCAGCTACTATCTCCTACCCTTGGTTGAAATATTTCTTCCTCTAGGTGTTTCAATTTTGATGCCATTTGTAATCATAATGTGACCATGGGTTAGCCATCATTGTGTAGCATGAAGCAATTGACATACATTTATCTCTTAAGGATAGTTACACTTGGCTAAGTTGTGATTATGGCTAATTTAATTACTCTAATTATTATTTACTTATGTGCTATTATTAATAAATCATCCCAAAGATTTTTGAAAGGATTAACTCTCAAAAAAATTGATGTTTGTATATTGTTAAGTTTATTAATCCTTTGGGCGAGTTAGAAAAATTTTCAAAAACTTTTATTGGAAATGTTAAGGTTTGTGGCCCCCACGATAAAGAGCTTACCTTTGGTAAGTGCAATATTGAAAAACAAAGTGATTTCAACGAATGGTTGGGAAGTTATGGGCTTTGGAAGTTTTTAGGCTCTGAAAAATTGCAAAACCTCCCTGTGTGTTATGAGGGAAATGTTAAAAATTCCTAAGTGCATGGCAGTATATATAGGATTTATGGACTACGTCGATGAGGCCTCATCAATGGAGTTAGTTGCATCAATGAGGCCTCATCAACACAGTTATTGACCATTGTAGATTTTTGGTCAAACTTGCAAAATACAAAGAATTTTTAAATAAAATTGGAATCAAATGAAAGCTTAAAAGGATAAGAACAATATGAAAATATGAGAAGAGGGTGTTGGAGCTCACAAATTTGGAAAAATGAAGAAAAAATGATTCAAGGGATGAATGAAATAAAAGGTTAAGGATCACTGAGTGGAATACATAGTGGAATATCTAAAAGATATGATTGTGACAATGTTAAAGGGAAGGAATCTTAACTAATCAAGCTAAGAGCTATGCAAGTGGTTCCTCCCCATAGCAAGCTGATGCCATTATTTCATTGCATAACCTCAACTAAGGAGTCTATGGGCCATACAATCGATTAATAATCATGAAAAGTTAAGGACCAACCAACAAGAATCTATCTAAGAATTCAAACACATCAGACCAAGAGATAGAGCATAACATAGAACCTAGCAGTGAGGTGAGTTATGGTAGCATGGATGGATGATAGAGAAGGTGAAATGTAGTTCCAAATTGAGTTCATAAGAAGTCCCTTGTGGAATTTGTGTTTAAAATGACCTAGGAAGATCCATCCTTAGTCTAGACCAAAACCATTTGGTTTCAGTGACTTTGCAGCATCACCCTAAGATCGATCCACCTACACAAGACATAAGAGTGCTTTCACAAGACAACCACCATTCCATAAAGAGAAGAAAATAAAGAAGTAGGAATTGAGAGAGGGCCTTAGTTAGAGGGGACTTTTAGGCATAGGTGCATGTCTTTCTAGTCCCATAACCAGTGCTTGTAGCCTATTTATTTGTCTAATGAATGTGCTCTAAATTCCCATCATTTTTTTCTAAAATGGAAACCACACCATCCAAGGACTTATTCATTTATTATGTCGAAGTGGTGTGCTTTGAATTTCCATCATTTTTTTTTTGCATGGGAACCACACCATGCAAAGACTTATTTGACTTCCTATTAGTGGTTGAAATGGAATAGTAAGAAGTTTGTGAAAAACACTCAAGCACTCAAGAAAGTAGAAGATTACAAAGAGTATTGAGTTCCCTTGAAGTCACACCCTTTACAAACCTTTGAATCCTTCCTAATTCCTGAACCACCAAGGTCATCGATTAATTAAAACTTTCTTTAATGGAAGGGATCTCAAATTACTAGAAGAAGGAAAACCATAGAGTTTATTGGATGGGCAGATGACATGGACTCACTACCTATTCCATGAAAAATAAACTATGTCAAAGTCATTAGACATCATAATTCAAAAATAGAAACGAAACATCAACAATCACAATGTTAAGCAAAAACCATCATTAGTAAATAGAAACGGTGGAACTATGTCTTATGGAATTAAAACAATTTTATTAGCAAAAATGAGGAAATATCATACTTTGAATAAAAAAAACAAAGTAAAATAATCAGGAAAGGCTCAAAGGTACTAATAATGGTGTAAAATTAGAAAAAGCCTACAAATCGGAAATTTGTAAAATAAATAACTGTAAAATCAAAAAAAACATGGAAATAAAAAAGTAGAAAAATTGAAAATCCATATGGATTATTGGTGTAAATGGCCATCTCCCCCACGATTGAGTTGGAAGGATGAGATTTAAAAAATTGAACATGGTTGTCCATCCATTGAGGTAGTAATTGCACTAGTTTGTCTTGGCTCTAGGAAAGGTTTTACTTGTTGGATGTTGACCAACTACTTTTTATTTGGGCTTTCAGCCTTATAGATTAACATGGTCCTAGAGGAAAAGGTTTGATCAATTATATAAGGTCCCTCCCATAATGTTTAGAAATTTTCCTTCTGAGATACATGTGTGGGTTTCCAATAGAGAACCTTATCTCTTGGTTGATGTTTTACTTTCCTTATTCTAAGGTCATGACATTGCTTGCTAAATGCCTTGTGCACCTTATTCAAAGATAAGGCTACTAATCAATTTTTATCTAGCACATTTAGGTTGATCAATATTTCTTTCTATGGTAGACTTAGGTCAAGATTAAGATCATAGACTATTGAGAGTCTACAAAGCTCGAATTGAATCAAGCACATTGGAATTTTTTCATACATCAACTCATAGGAAGAGTAGCCAATAGGAAGTTTCCATGTTGAATAGTAAGCCTAGAGGGCATCATTAAGTTTTTTACTCCAATCTTTCCTATATTTTCTAATGGTCCATGTTAATATTTTTATGATCTCTTAGTTGGTTACCTCTACTTGATCATTGCTTGGGAATGGTAGGGTATTGTTAACTTATGTTCAACTCCTAAGAGTTGCATTAACTTTCTAAAAGTGACACCTGTGAAATAAGTTCCATTATCAAAAATTAGAAGACATGGCACTCAAAACCTATTTACAATATTTTTTTGTATAAATCTAGTAGTAGTGGATGATGTACAATCAGTAATGGCTACTACTTCTGCCCATTTTATGCAGTAGTCAATTGTTACAATAATATATGCATTTTTTGTTAGACATGGATGTGATGGAATCCATGAAGTTAATTCCCCATATGTCAATAGGTTCCAGTGGTTAAATCCACTATTTAGGACCTTCCACGCAAGTGGTCATCCCCCCCCCCCCCCCCCCCCCCC
>MNCI01005255.1:63184-163721 GCA_015680685.1 Gnetum montanum | reverse complement strand
ATCAAAAAAAATAGTGGGCATCCCTAAATATTGTAGGCCAATAGTATCCTACCATTAGGATTTTTATGGCCATGCATCTCCCTACATAGTGGCCTCTGCAAGGTCCTTCATGAGCATCTTCAGGAACATGTAGTTGATATTTGTTAAGGAGACACCAACGAATCAAACCATCAGCACACACCTTGTAGAGGTTTCTATTGATTTCCATGAAATATTTGGCCTAATAAAGAAATTATTGGTTCTTTCTAAAGTCAAGATCTTGTGGAATCTCTTAAGTAAGAAGATAGGTGAGGATGCCATTGTACCATGTTATGTCTATGGATGTTTATTCATTTATTGCTCCTGTAAAGAGGAGTTTGTTTAGTAATTTATCAAAGAATGGGCTCTCCTTCTCTTTATTATCTCATCTTAAGTAAGAGATGTGTTCAATGATCACATTATTAGTTCCTTTTTGATCTACCATCATGAGATCAAATTCCTACAAAATCACAAGCTGCCATATGATATGAGGGCTCACTATTAGCTTGGTCATGAAGACGAAGATTGCACTATGGTCCATATGCACAAATACTTTGTAGCCAAGCACATAGTGCTTGAAATTTTCTAGAGCATACATCATGGCCATTAATTCCTTTTTTGTGGTGATGTAATTTAACTATGCTCCCACAATGCTTTGGCTCACATAGTGGATGTAGTATGGATGTTTCTTATTATTCATCTATGTGAGCACTACTCTTAAGGCATAGTTAGATGAATCCATAATAATGTGGAAGGGTTTGGACCAATCTAGTGCTCATAGGATTGGTGTTTCTATGAGTTTCTCTTTTAATCATTGGAATGAATGTTCACATTCCTTGGTCTAAATGAAAAGTGAATCTTTCTTTGTAATCTCTACCAATGGTTTTGTGATCTTAGAGAAATTCTCTATGAATCATCGATAGTAGCTAGCATGTCCAAGGAATAATTAAACATCTTTAACTATCTCTAGTTGGTGTGTTATTTTTTGGATGATCCTTATCTTTTCTAGATCTATTTCAAGCCATTTTTATGAAATTCGGTGCCCTAGCACAATGCCTTCTTGGATCATGAGATGGCTCTTTTTCTAGTTGAGCCATAAGTTTGTTTTAACACATCTCTTTAGTGGTCAAAGGATTACTCAAATGTATCTCCATAGGTGGAGAAGTCATCCATGAAGAGTTTTACACCACTACCAATCTTTTGTTGCAAAATAGTAAGGACTAGGTGTTAAAATGTTGCAACGGCATTGCATAGATCAAATGGCATCTTACAATATGAAAAAGTCCCCCAGGGACTCATGAATGTTATCTTGGCCTAATCGTTTAATGTAATTTGGATTTGGTTATAGCCACCATAACCATTCGAGAGGCTATAATAATAATGTCGAAATATGGTGTCCAACACCTAATCCACAAATGGAAATGAGAAATGATCTTTAAACATTGTCATATTCAATAGCTTGATGCTGATGTAGACTCACCATTTGTCACCTTTCTTTGGTACAATTAGGAGTGGGCTAACTCAATCACTATCTACAATGGGATAGATGAACCGCACCTTGAGGAGTTGTTTAATTTCTTCCTTGATGATCTATTTAAATTTAGTACTTAGTCACCTCTACTGCTATCTTCTATGCTTCATGGTCTAGTTGGTGTAAATGCGATGCTAGCATATCCTCAAGTCAATTCCTATAAGCTCAGGATATGACCAAGAAAATGTTGTTGGTAATTTGTTAGCTACCTTTAACAACTTTCCTTTTTGTTTAGGAGCAAGTTTGACATTAATTATGACTAATTTACCATTATTTAAAAATGCATATTCCATGGTATCTAGTAAATGTTTTAGCTCTAGGAACTCCTACTTGAAGTTATTAGGAATTTCCAACTCTCCCTAATAAGTATCATCATCTTCATCAGAGAGTTGGAGATGAAGTTATTCAAGTTTGTCCATGCATTCAATATAAGCAAATGTTAGGCTCTTAGTTGGTTCCATGCATAATTTGCTACTATCAAAGTCAACTATCAGCCATTGGGTATTCTCCTTATTTTGTGGATGCTACATACAAACACATTTGAATATTGATTTCTTGTGCACATTGATAGCATGCTTTAATGTATGTACTTTTTATGGACCAAATCTTTTGCACACAATTGCATCCATTATCATTGTATGTGATGCATGAAATACACTTCTTATCTATCTTGCCCAATTCATTTTCTTTGGATATTTCTAGAGAGAGATCCCTTATGCTCATACATGCATCAACGATGCTTAACTAAGCCCTTCCCATAATGATCGGAAAGTTGCTTTTGTAGTTTTCAACCTTGATCACTAGAAAATGAATGGGATAGGACCACCCATAGACTATGGTCACAATGTCCTCTATGAATCCCAAAGGGATAGTAATTGACTAATTTGCTAATTATAGATGGATGTTGCTCTTTTTAAGAGCTAATAGGTTCTAGGCCTTGTACATTTCATGAGAGATGAGATAACTCCAAAACCAAAGTCAAGAAGATCCTTGCATGGCTCATGTATAGTGATCTAAAAATAAATGTGTGGACTTCCAGGGTTACATGTTTTCATGGGAAGATTGCTAGCCAACCTTGATCCAGACAAAAACAACATGAGTTAGCATTATAGTGTAAATTCGAGGTGGCACTTGGTTTGAAGGGCACTCAAAGGGATTTGATGCGGAGGATGAACGTATTGGAGATGTAGAATGGTCAACTACACTAGGTTCTAAGGGTTGGAGAGGATTGCTATGTTAGAAGAAGGATCCTTTTCTAGATTGGTTATCTAAACCACTTGGTTGGAAAGCTTGTTGTGAATGTATAGCCCTCGTAACATTTCATTGTTGTGGCTATGGAGGAATCTCATCCTACATGGATGGAGCAAGAGGTAGCTCGATTGAGGGTGGAAGTGTGTGTGTATATGGATGTGGAGGGTGGTATGGATATGGGATTTTCCCTTAAGTAGATATTTAATGTATTCAGTGGTACTCTAGAGGGTAATAGTGATGCTGAAATAAAGTATGACTTGTAGAACTTCTTGCAGAGACGAGTTGTTGAACATAGTACCCATATGGATCTAGTTGTCTATAAGGTACTACTACCTTGGTAGTGGCATTCCCCATGATTATGGTTGGTACCACTATTTTTATTATTCATAAGGCTGTGGAGGATTTTCACTTAGGTAGTAAGATTATTGTTGCTAGTGGAACTACCTTGGATTGCCTTGAGCATAAGGTAATAATCTAGGTGCTTACCTATGTGCTAGTCTAGGATTCAATGCATACACCCCAAACTCTTATAAGTGTGACACTATAGGGAAAAAACCCTTTGGATTTTCATATTGACAAATTTCACAATTAGTTTCATCATCAAAGTTAGTTTCCACAACTTCCTCTATGACTATAGCTTTACCCTTACCTATTTAGTAGGCATGTTAAGCTTATTTTCACCTCTTGTAGTTACGATCACTATTTTTCTCTTTGGATTCTTTAGTGATCTTCATAATAGTTTAAAATTTTTCATCTAAAAAGTTCCATAATTTATCAACCATTTTTGAAATATCAAAAATAGATTTTTGGATGGGCAAGATTTTTCTATTCACTCTTCATCAAGTGGCAACTCCTCATCATCACAAAATTGGACCTCCCATTTCATAATGGAAGGGTCCCTATTATACTCTTTCATAATTTCCCTTTTTCATAACTCATCCTCTTATTTTGCTATCTGCTTAATTAGCCTTTGGATCTGATGAGCTCTTAGTTTAGACCATATTCATTGGGCATAAACTTCGAGAGTTCTTCTAGTTTCTGCTCTAAGCCCATCTATGATGTGTGGCAAAGTTGTTTCCTCTAAGAACAACCATGGCTAGGGCATCATTGTAAGATTGAATAACATCTACCCATGATGGCATCTAAGGATTTATGTCTTCCCTATTTCCAACCTTGGATTTACCTTATGAAATTAAACAGTTTGGAGTACATTTCATATTTGTCATTAAATAGCTTTAACATGGTACTCCATTGGCGAATGGATTCCAGTTCCAAAGACTGGTACCAACTTTCAACTTCATTGATGATCATCCTAGGGAAGAGCATGAGTTTTTGCCATTCATTTTCTATATTCTATAAGGAACAAGCATCATGGAAAGCTTGTAGTTGTGTCTGTGAATTAGAATTATATCCCCTCTTGAATCTTGGGATATTATTCATGTCTAAGTACTTGATCTAACTATCTTTTCTATGCCTAGCTAGAATTCTAACTACATCTACAATGTTGAGCATACTTCAAGTCACCAATAGAGGTTTATCATCATCACTACATCAATGACACCGATGATGGTTTTGGCCATCCCTTTGATCTTGCTGGCCTTTATGATCATTATTGTCTCATTAATCACCATCATCATGATTATTTCAATGGTGGCTTCTATGATAATGAGTAGATGAAGAGGAATGTTTAAAATTAGATGAAGATGATGGAGAAAAAGGTGTACCACTACTACCACTATAATATCTACCATCACGTTTTTGCTCATTATGATCAGCATCCATAGATCCCTTACTATTGTGATGATTTCCTAAGTCCCTACCTTGGTTGTCACTTTTTCGTAACCCTAATTTATGAATAATGGATAGTAGGTTCAAGATTGCACCCTTGTCACTAATACTAGGGGGTGGAAAATCTTCATGTTGAGAACCTTCAAAGGGAGGATCCTCATTATCATCTTAATCTAGTAGGAACAAGGGATTAGTAAAATGTTTCCTCTTTGTAGCCTCATGGAGCTTCTCCTAATGTCAATCTTGCTTGAATTTTTTTTAATGGAATAATAGTTTCAAGTTTCATAACCGTTTACAACATATTCCTCATGAAGATCTATGATGCCCAACTTTTCAAGGGTTTGAAATAGCATCCTAGGCAGAGATCGATTGGGGGGCAAGATGATGTTTCCCTTCATATCATGCCATCATAACTATTCATCTTGATGTAGGATGAAGGTGAAGTCTAGTACATATTCGTCTAGATGAGTAATACCACTTTGCACTCCTATGGGATCGATGATTTGACATCTTCATGTCTATGGAAAGAAGAATACTTTTTGCAAAATGAATAAAATTATTAGTCTACTTAGTAGTTTATACATCATTGAGAGTGGTGTTGATCTTGAGTTTATCCAATGATATTAATAATTTTCACTACTCCTAGATAGTGCACGTTTCAACAAGTAAAGTCCCCAACAACAACACTAATGATGAGTGACAAGGTACCCCTACACCCAACTATATGAATCACAAAACATTCATGCATGATCTAGTCAAATTCCATGGACTTTGTAATTTCTAGTGCACTAATCTTCTAGGAAGTGAATCCTTATCTTAAGGTCAATCATTGTATTCCCAATTACACTTGTGATGTACACTAGTATGGTTAAGTGTAATTGAGGCATCTAATTTTTATCATTTTATATTTTATGGTTTGGTATTCAAAGATAGATAAAAGTAATTATATTAACTAATTTAAATTAACTAATTAACTAGTATCTAACTAGTCCTAACATAAGAATTTGGTCCTACATTCTACACATGTCTTGAACCCATCCACTGTTGGGTTACCAAGCACTATGCTACTAGGTGTACCATGAAATAACACTACTAGGATTACCAAGCAAATATGTGCTATGTTCAAAGTGGTCATACTTATGTGTTTAATCTATCTTGCTTAATTGCTTCATTTAATTAATTACTAGAAAATATTTAATAAATAATTTAAAACATTAAATACATAAATAGAATATTTTATCTATCCAAAGTGCTACAAGGTTTATCAGAAATCTTGTCTTTATTGTCACACACATTGTTATGCTTAGGTACAACAATGCTCAAATAAAGATCTATACACTTAATGACTCCTATTGAGGACATTTGGGAGAAATATTCTAACTTTAAAATGAACAAACTACAAGAACTTCATTGCTACTAAAATCTCAATTATCACAAATGTGGCTAGTGGATGAGTATTTATAGCCAAATATAAACACTACATTGATGGTACCTTGTTAATGCATGATACAATGCATCAACAAGGCCCAGTCGATGAGGCCTCATTGATGTAGCCAATAGAAGTACAATTCATCACTCAGTGTGGAAGATCTACTTTTAGCTTAGAAGAATTTCCCCAAGCATAGAAACTTCATGATCAGGATGGAAAATCTACTTCTGATGTAGAAGCCATCCTCCTGGCATGGAAGGAATCCTCCCATTACTATTTTTAGTAAATAGAATGACCATGGGGGTAAGACACTTACTATATATGATAACCCCAAAAAAATTTTCACCTATCCCACTTGAACTATAACAAAAAATTTTACCTAAAATCAAGCCAATTAGCAATAATATTTATGCCCTAAAATCCTATATTACCAAGCACTAAATACCATACATAGGTTTTACCCTATTTCCACTCGCGCACTTTAGGATTTTTGACAAGCGTTTTTGCATTCAAGAGATTTGAACACATACAAAGCATCTTCAATCCCCACTGTGGAATTTTCTTTTGGGAAATTATTTAACCCCCCACCCCCCATAGTACTTTTTTCCTCCCATAGCCATTTTTACATCCCCCTGTAACAACCCCCTTACAAATCTAATGCAAGGAATAACAAAGGTTCAAAAATATTGGAAGTTGTCGAGCATTTGGATCATGGAGAAATAGATTCCAAGCCCCCACCAAAGTGAAACTCCTTGCCTCTAGGCACATTTTTGTATATAATCTCTAAAATTTTTTTATTTTTGGTGAAATAAACTTTACAATTTTAGTTTGTGTATAAATTAGATTTGTTATTTTATTTTTAGTACATTTACATTTTTTAGATTTGCAATTGTATTTGCATTTTGATTATTTTTTGCACTCCTCTAACTTGTTGGGTGATCTCCCAGAGCATCTAGGGCATACTAAATTCCATTTTTAGATGTCCTAGGGATTCTAAATTAAGCTATTATGCTACAATTTTTGGTTTTCTAGTGATCAAATTTTTTAATCACTACAGTTTTATGACACTAGAAGAAGGGCCTCTACCCAAGTTGTTTGTCTAAATTAATCTACCATTTATTTGTCCTTTTTTCTACCATCAAGCTCCCCATGTGGGTGTTTTAGTTTTCAAAAAATTTCATAGCAGTTGGAAATCTTTAAACCCAATGTGGATGGGTGTTAATCCCCTCAACTAGGAAGGGTGTTACCCTCCTCAGTGTTTGTGTTACCCCCTTAGATCACCCAAAACTCCTCTTATTATGATTTTTTTCTAGTAGGATCACCATTTCTAATTATCATAAAAGGAAAACCTCACCTTTGTAAAAATCAAAGTTTCCTCTTTGGTTTTTCAACTGAAGAAATACTTACAAAATGTTTTCCCCCCTTCATCAACGTTGAAATTAGAAGGTGTGAGATTCCCCCTTAGTGTAGAAGGTAGTTATGAAGCTATCATGGGAAAATTTTGTTACAACCTTTTCACCTTTTCATTTTTGGTAAAGGGGTATAATCTTTCTTACCCCTACTTACTATTTATAGTAAGTGTCTTGTCTTGATTTTTTTTATCATTTTTGAGCTTTTGTGCAACTAGGAAGCCTAGTGTGAATGGGGTTCATATCACCAGTTACCATCCTTAGTAAGGGGGTATACTGCCTTTGGTAGCCACTTACTATTTATAGTAAGTAATCTATTTTTAGGTGTTTTTTCTTCTTTCAACCATTTTCTAAATTCCATTTATTGGAATTTGCACTAGTCCATCTTTTGTAACCTTTTCAAGCCACTTTTAGCATTGTAACCATGTCTTTCAACCGATCAACCATATTGTCCCTTAACCTAGCAAACATGGTATCTAGCAAAGATGCAGTTCATGTTTATGACCTAAAAGACCCCATAATCATAGAACAAAGGCAATCAGTTAGGTAGAGGAACAAGAGGCCATATTTTATAGTTATCCATGAGGAATTCTACAACTTCCTTTGTCCTAAGATGCAAGCCATTCTATTAATACCATGTTCCAAATATAATGCTAAGTGTTAATTCAAAATTATATGCTATGATGGGAAAAAATACATTTCATCCCCTTATGACCAAATCCACCTAATGAATTTGTAAATGCTTACACAGCTCATAGAGGTTGATGAATTTAGTGAGGGAATTAGCTCAAAGGATCAATAAGAGGAGGAAGAGGATTTTGAGGTTGAACAAGAGTTGGAGACCTTCATTAGAAGTCTTTTCCAAACTCTAGCTTCCCAAAAAATCACATCCAACTCCACATTTCTTACCTCATTGATGGGGTAAGTCCTTAAATCAAACTCTCCTCCTATCCATCCTACCATATTTGGGTCCACACCCATCATCACCACAGACTAGACACAACCCTTGTCTTAATCCATATTCTTATTCTCATCAATACCCTTTACCACACAACCTAACATTTTTCACCTAGCCATGGTGATTTCTACATCATCATATCCATTTTCCATGCTAGTAGGACCCTCATTGGGACCCTAAGCAACATAAGAATCTCATATATCATTTGTCCCCTTTGTGCCTTAAGTTCTAGCACAAACATCTTTCTCCTTGTTTAGCCCACCTATGACCACCATAACCCATCCTCTTCCTTCAATAATGTAACCTATTGCAAGGCCACAAGCCTCTCAATAATATGTCTTACAACTTCTTACTCAATTATCAACACAAACACCATAGTCCATGGGGATGCCCCATGGCTCAGATCAAACTTTCTAATTGATCCAAGACCTTAACAAAGAGCTATGACAACTTAAAGCCAACATAACTTAGATGGTTAGGGTTCTATATTTCTACCAAGATGATCTTGTAAGTCTTACGGTGCCTCAAATAACCTTTTCCATAGGCTTTCCTATTCCAAACTTCACCAAATACAATGGTAAAGGGGATCCCAATGCACATCTAGTAACCTTCCAGTCTGAGTGCCTCTTCTTCCAAGCTTGGCCTGATATAATATTATGGATTTTCCCCTATCTTTAAAGGGTAAGGTTGTAGATTGGTATCTAATCTTACCTAGGGATTCCATCTCTTCCATTGAGAACTCATTAACCAAATTTTTAACTACTTCAAATACAACTTGACGTCGGATGCCACATTGGACCAATTGATGAAGGTGAGGTAGGGGCCACTTGAATTGATCAAAAGGTTCAACTAAATATGGAAATCAACACTCAATGAAATCCCAGAGCCTATTTTTGAAGCCCACCTATTGGCCATCTATAAGTAAGTAGTAAAAGATTTTATTAATTCAAAGCTATACTACCTATAATCCCAATCACTAAGCCAAGCCTTCTTAGAAACCAAGAACATTAAGGGGATAGTTGAGGCAAGCAACGACTTGGCCTACGTGGCCTATGAAAACCAAGATTCAAGAAGGGATAGAGATAAAACCAAGAATGATCATATAATCATGGTTGTATTAGAAAAAGAGACAAAATAAGGAGAGAGGAAGGGATCACCACCATGTAACACATCCCCCAACTCATCACAACCATACATTTCCTATGCCCCAAATCAACCAAGACCAAACTTTAGATGGAAGGTTGCCTATGAAGCCCTCTAAGATCTTAGAATAGTTTCTTAAAGATAAGCATATACAACATAATCTATCTAAACAAGCTTGTAAGAGGTATGATCATCTTTGTGACCTAGCTAGAGACCCAATGATAGCTACCGAAGAGGCTCTTAAGCTACTGAGGTACTTTAGACTAGATAGGTATTACCATTATCATTAAATGGTAGGTCATGATATCAATTTTTGCCTAGCATTAAAGAATGAACTCTAGAAGATGATAAAATATGGAGAGTTAGTAGTGAATGAGCCCAACTCTCCAAGAGCCAACAAAAACTCCTACACCATGTTCTCATTCATGGAAACCAAATTGTCTAATACTTCTAGGGAATTATTTGTCATGAAAGTGCCACCAAAGCCCCAAAATGCGAAGCATAGAGATCCATTTTTCATATAGTTACCACCTCCTCTAGTTCCTAAGAAGCCTTTCATCATGCATCTCATCCCATTAGTGGCCTTAACATCACAACATAATCAATGAGTTGCTAATCCTCCAAAGCCCAAGGAACCATTCATTATCTAGGTTCCTCCACCTTTAATGACTATACTAACAAGAGCCTATGATCAAATCCCACCTATCATGATCAATAGCTCAAATATTAGCAAGAACCATCATCACAATGAAGACGAAAGCAACTTATTGCCAAAGAAACAATTAAGCCTACTGAAGGTAACCAAATGAGACCTACATGAAAACCAACTACACCCATGGACATGGAACCCAAGGCACTTACATTACAACCCAAGCCAAAAATCCAAGGGAGAATGGAGAAGGTTAGAAATACCAAGGCCAAATCATCACAACCCAAGAGAAATAATTTTCATGTAATAATGGACCAAGTCAAGCAATCACTAAAGCAAAGAACACATCCAAAAACTTGTATGACTTGATCATGATATTTCTTACATATAGGGATGCACTAGCTCAAGTGTTGACTTCTATCCTTGTGAGCAGAGACATGCCTAGCAACAGAGAGTTGATTCAATCTATTATCTAGCAAGCTTCACTTAGGAAGAATGGACATCAACCCATGAGAGTGAAGTGAAGATTGACTCTTGAAATGAAGAAGTGCTATTTGCTCCTCTCCTTTCTACCATATGCATTAGTAGATACAAGATCCACCATGTTCATGTGGATGACAGAACAATAGCAAAAGTGATACCATATTCCATTATTGATAAACTAGGACTAACTAGGAACATCCAAGTGACCACTACCCTAGCACTCAAGTCATTTAATGGATTGCAAGTAGCAATGTGAGGTTCTATTTCCTTGGATTTCATAGCTGAGGAATAGTTTCCCACATCCACCAACTTCCTAGTGGTAAAAGAGACATCCAAGCTCAATTTGATCCTAAGAAAAACATGGTTAGTAAAGATTTAGGTAGTTTTATCTCCCATAAATCAGGAGACTCACTTGCTATAGAAATGTGAAAAAATTATGATTCATGAAGATAATGTATTACTACCCTTAGTTAACTATGTTAATATTGATCAAGGTTCAAAGGTAGATTTTCAAGAGGAAACTCTTGATACTCAAACTAGGGTCAACAACAATGTGAGTAACAATGATGTGAATAGTGCCATCTCTACGACAAGAAAAATTCAACAAAAATGCCTACAATTTGTCATGCTAAATGAGATAAATAGTGAACATATGATCATGCTAAGAGGATTCCTTGATTTCTCAAGGATCGAGTAAGAAGTTCATGGTAAATGTCTCATCCATTCTTTTACTAATCATTTCTTTAACTTTGTAATATTATATCATGTTTCAATGTTGGCTTTAGCCTTATGTGCTCTTTTGAGAGCACCCCATACTTTCTATACAATGTATGGATTGTGATCTACCAAGGCCTAAAAATAGCACCATGGCCCACTAAGGCCTAAATTTGGTAATTTTATGGCTTGCTAAAATCTTGAACTAGCATTATGGCCCCCAAAGGCCTAAAATGGAATTCAAATAAGCCTTGGAATGGGTTCCAAGCACCAACCATGACCATAGAACCTCCACCCCCCTCTTTGTCATTTTTTGCAACTGCCACTAACATGCATAACCCATAGACCGTGGTAGGGGCTAAAAATTTGGTAAAACTTGCCACTTTGAGACATCCATGCTGGGGAAATTGTAGCGACCGAAAATGTCAGCGGCTGGAATAATGCCAAGGTCGGTGGACACAACAGTTCCAACCTCGTGCCCGCAGGAGGGTAGTGCTAGGTGTGTGCGAACATGGGGTACCCTAAATGGTCTGGTTGATCAGACAGGGACTTACATCGGCATTAATATAGCCTTTTGCAATATAAACTGTACGAGTTGCGGGATGGTGCTTACGGGTAGTTACAGTGGGAAAAGAAAGGGACTAAAAATGCAACGACAATGCCAAATAGTGAATAAACATAAGTGCGACAATGATATGAGACGATGCTTGAAGGTAAACAAAACAGAAAATAATACAAGGAAGCCAAACAGTAAATAAGCAGTAACATAAGATACAGTTAGGAACATGCACCGCTTTGGAGCTACAAATCTGTCCAATCAGGGGGAACACAATTAGCTACACAACATGATGGAGTGCAGAAAGTTCCGAGGGTGACCGAAGCATGCTAAGAAACAAGAATGGCTATGCACTTGGGCACAGACTTCATGTATGTACAATGTGGGTGAGATCTTACCAAGGTGGTAGAACGAGACCCCAAGCTTTATGCCAGTTGAGAGAGGTTGCTTTTACAAATTGTTGGTCTCTCCTTTTATTTTCCTTTTTGTGAGATTGCAGGTATTTCTTTTTTGTTTATTGTAGCCCAAGAGACTTCCCTTTTCTTTTCTTTTCTTTTTCACAGATCCCTTTTTTGTTGTTTGACAGGCTATTTATAGGGCTAAAGGTAAGCAAAGGTGACCGTTTGAATACCACCTATTGTAGACTTGCATCACCTTACTAGCATTACTTGAGCTATTTGTAACCATTAAGCTTGCAAGACCATTGCGATGTGAGCAATAACTGTGATCCTACTATGTTATGACTGCACTATTAGCTCCTAGAAGTGTGTGCCAATGGCCCGATTGAAGTAAAGTGTATTGATGTCGCATGGCCACTTGCATGCCGCACTATGTTTTGTGATGTGGCTTGCTTATCATGGTGTATCACCTTGCCACGTGTCCTGCCATACATCACATACTTGCTACATGATGCTACGCTACGTAGCGTAGCGACTGTCATAGTTTTTCTGATTTTTAACCTATTCTGCCATAGTGCAAGTTTTACGGACTTTGCTGATTTCTCCATTCAAACCACCTTCCATCCCTTTCTGCAAGATTGCTACGCCTTGTTGTGCCATGTAGCTCAGCGTAGCGTAGCAGCAGACATGATCTGCCACTTCCTAGCAAAAAGAGACATCACTGCAGAACTCGAGATTGGGCGAGGGAGGTGAGTAGTGAAGTCGTTGCTATGCTACACCATATGTCATTGCATATTGTAACATCTTGTTCCGCCATTATTTTCTGAGGCTTACTACACTACACATCATAGCGTAGCAGGCTTTGTGACTTAGAGAACTTGCTAAACTGCTTCTCCTGTGCACCTAGGCTACTATCGCTGATTCTAGACACTATTTCTAAGTAGGCTGCCAGCTGTTCAAACTACTTTGGTAGGCAGGTGAGTTGGTACAGAGCTCGTCCATGCCTAAAGTAGAAAATTTACCAAACAGGCCGTCCTGGACTTAGAACGTTCTTTTCCCGATGGACTGCTGTGGTGCTGTGCAGACTGCAAGAGCCTGGTGAAGCCAGGATGACCTCACATTTTTTAGGGTGTTTCATTGGCCCCTCTTTGTTGACGTCTGGAAAACAAGCTTGATGGACATTGGCAAAGAATATGAAACACCGTAGCAAGAAAAATGCTAAGGCTGTCACTCGGTGAGTACTGGGATGTCGCCTGGCTATGATTGAGGGTGCTACATTGGTGCTGTAGAGGTTAAGGCAGAGAGTAGAGATGATGTTTAGCTGAGTCCCTCGTCAGAGTGCTCTAAGGGACTTGTTTGCATTTTCATCTCTAGATGGTGCTATTCTTTAACCTCCCACAAGCGGGTGTCCCCTCCGCAGGATGAGCTGTATTACATCCATGGAGGGTCTTGACATGCCTATCAGAGCCTTCCGCATGGTGAGCTATGTTACACGCATGCCAAAATTTGCACTCTCAAATAACCATGTTAGTCGAGGCACCCACTTTGCGACACTGTAGCCTTTGCTGCTGTAGAGGGATGCATCTGCGGGGACAATGTCTTGCAGGCTGTTGGCATTGTTGTTACACTTGGGCACCATCACTGGCATGAGATGTCCAAAGCAGGGAGGCCAGCAACGGTCTTTGCAGCACTGCCCATGGAGGGAGCTATTCCCCATGCCACCGAGGACATGGATAGACTGGGATCCCCACCAAAGACATGCACGCTACGTTTAGCTATGGGATCAACTACCACATAGCTGAACATTGTGCAAACTGCAACCTTGATACAGAATAGAAGTACAGCAATATTGTGGCTAGGCCACAATACTGTTAGCACCTCAAAAGCAGGAACGGGCCCAGGAGCTACCATCTGGGAAGTGGGTTGTAGTGATGGTAGGTTCGAAGGGCCCATGTGACATCGTATGACATCTTCGAAGGGTTAGCATGACACCGAAAATGGCAGCGCATACGCCTCAGACCATGTTTTCCTTATGTCAGGAACTGCATCCTGGGGCAGCGATGTCCCACCTACGTGCAGGTATCATGCTCCTTCGTCCAATGTATATTCAGTGATGATGCATGTTGAGGATGCAACAAAAACCCAATTTAAGCTCTTGGTAGACCGGGTGCTGGTTTAGGATCCCAGTGGACTGCTGTGCTGGTTTGATGTCCCAGTGGACTGTACACGCTAGTTTTACATTATGGCAGACACACGATGTCAATTTATAGTCATAGTGGACTAACATTGTTAGTTTTACATCGTGGCAGACTGTTGCTACTAGTTTACCATCGTAGCGGACGCTGTTTGGTGTTGCTAGTTTATCGTCATTGCGGATGCTGATCAACGCGGCTGCTAGTTTATCATCGTAGCGGATGGTGGAGTTGCTATCATTGTGCCTTATATGTAGTATGGCTTGAGGTACATGTGGTTCACCGGGTTGGCAAATTCGTTGTCATCCATGTCCACCAGTTTAAAAGATCCATTCTTGAAGGCTTTAGCGACCACGTAAGGCCCTTCCTAGTTGGCTAAGAATTTACTCACATGCTCACAGACGGCCTTGAGGATGAGATCTCCCTTCTATACTGGCTGTTATTGTGGGTCTACATAGTGCTTTTGCCATTGTCTATCCTGATAGTGCTTGATCCTTCTTAGTGTCTGCACACCTTCCTCCTCCACTGAGTCAAGGTCGATGGCTTGCAATTCGTTGTTCTGGGCTTCGCTCATGGCGTTGGACAAGATCATCTAGAGTGAGGGTATCTGTAACTCAAGAGGTAACACAGCTTCAAATCCATAAATGAGACCATAAGGGGTCTTACTTATCATAGTTCTGCAAGTCGTTCAATAGGCCCAGAGGACATAAAGTATTTGCTCGTGCCACTGGCTCTTGCTATTGCTAAGCATATACTTTAGTAAGTTGATGATGGACTTATTTGTAGCCTCCGCCTATCCATTCACCTACAGATAGTAAGGGCGGAAAATGATTATTTAATGCCCAGGTTGCTACAGAAGGCCTGGGTTTCCTTACTGCTAAACTATGGTCCATTGTCAGTCACAATAGTCATCGGAAGCCCAAACCTAGTCACGATGTTATCAAGGAAAAAGTGGCAGATTTGCTGGGATGTCATTTTCCTCAAAGGAATAGCTTCCACCCACTTAGTAAAATACTTTGTTCTAGTGATAATGAAGCTATGCCCTGTAGAAGACTTAGGCGTGATGGGCCCTATGAGGTCTAGTCCCCATCGTTGGAAAGGCCATGTAATTTGTGTAGGGTGTAGGTCTGTAGGCACTATGTGTATGAGATTTGCATATCTCTGACATGTGTCACATGTCTTGACTTTAGACAAGTAGTCGTGCTCCATGTAAGGCCAATAATACCCTAGGTGTCTGATCTTCACTGCCATAGCCCTAGGTGCTATGTGTCCACTACACAGTCCTTCATGAACCTCATTAACTACCTTCTATGCCTACTCACCACCCACGCATGCCAACAATATCCCATCGTAGGATCGCTGGCATAGGGCATCACTTCCTATGAGCACGTATTGCCAGGCACGTTTGTGGATTGCATCTCTCTGGCCTAATGTCAATCCACCCGGGAGTTCACCATGCTGCAAATATGCTTTAATGTTATCGTACCATTCCGGGGTGTCCGCAGCATCAACAGAATCCATGTGTTCTACTCGAGTAATAGGTTCTACGCATTCTATGATTGCAGTTGGCAGGTTTGCCAAGGAATGCGATGGGATGTTTGATGCGAGGGTAGCTAAGACATCTACTATGTCGTTCTCGCTGTGTAGCACGTGTTGCATATCAGTGGTTGCAAATTGTTTTAATAAAACCTTTGCTAGATCGTAGTAGGGTTGTAGATGTGTAGCCTTGCAGGCGTAAACTTTGGTGATTTGATTCACAACTAGTTGTGAATCTCCCCAGATCGCCAGGTGTTGTACATGCAATGTGTGGGCATTTAAGAGGCCTCTAAGTAGCCCTTCGTATTCCGCCACATTGTTGGTGCATAGGAATGCAAAGTGATAAGTGGACGGGTGCATTTTCCTAGAGGGGAATGTGATTACGGTAGCGGTGCTACCTTCTTCCGTGGTTGAGGCACCGTTGAAGTGTAAGGTTGCCTCAAAATGTGATGGGATGATGGCGACGTTGCTTATGTATTCATCTAGGAATTTGGGATCAATGACAGCTTGGTTGTCGACTGG
The DNA here is from genome assembly GCA_015680685.1 of Gnetum montanum. Classification (NCBI taxonomy): domain Eukaryota; kingdom Viridiplantae; phylum Streptophyta; class Gnetopsida; order Gnetales; family Gnetaceae; genus Gnetum; species Gnetum montanum. The sequence continues at coordinate 147,144 of MNCI01005255.1, read as the reverse complement.
CAAGGCCGTAAGTTGGGTTGCTATGGCTTGGCCTTTTGTCGACAATTGGCTTACATAGCGTAGATCAAATTCTACAGTTATGACCTTCCATTGGGCTATCTTGCTACTTTCGTATAGGTTGCCAGTGATAGCCCGGAGTACATTGCTTTTGCAAATGATGTTGGTTGTGCTGCGGAATAGGTACTGCTTCCACCTTTTTAGCGTAAATACTAAGGCTAGGCAATTCCTTTCCACCTCATTGTATTTTTTCTTGTATGATATTAATGCATGGCTTAGGTAATACACTGGTATCTCAGAGCCATCATCCCACTTCTGACATTGCAGTGCCGCTATTGATGCATTGGAGGTGGAAAGGTATATGAAGAAAGGCTTATTCTTCTATAGCGGGTACATTGTTAGTAGGTGCGAGAGTTCTTTCTTCAGGTTGTCGAAGGCTTGCTGACATTGGACTATCCACTTGAAGTCAACCCCTTTTCTCAGAATATGTTGCATGGGGTGTAACTTATCAGTCAGTCTTACTATGAACCTTTGAATGAATTGCACTCTACCTTGTAGACCATGTAACTCTTTTAGGTTTGTGGGGGGCACTAGGTTGACGATAGCTTTGACTTTGTCTGGGTCCACACGTATTCTAGCCTCTGATACTACAAACCCTAACATGCCCCCGATCTTTACTCCAAAGATGCATTTCATAGGATTAAGATGCAAATCGTGCTTTTGACAGCACTTGAGGACTAACTCTAGGTCATGCGGGTGATAGGCTATCTCTTTGGACTTAACTGCTATATCGTCCACGTAATCATTTAATGTTTCTAGGATGTGGTTACTGAAAATGTATGTCATGGCTCACTGGTATGTTGCCCCAGCATTCTTGAGCCCAAACAACATCATGGTATAGCAGAAGGTTCCCCATGGAGTCATGAAGGTTGTTGATAGCTGGTGTTCCAGGTTGATGCGGATTTGGTTGTATCCAGAGAAGCCATCCATGAAGGATAACAAAGCATGCCTAGCCATGTTTTTAATGAGTTGATCGATGTTCGGTAGTGAAAAGTTATTCTTGATTGTTTCCTTGTTCAAATCTCAGAAATCTATACACATTCATATCCCTCCTATTTTCTTCGAAACCACAATGATTTTGGACACCCACTCTAAATAGTCAACTGCGTGAATGAAGCCTGCTTGGTATAACTTAGTGATTTCATCCTTCACGGCTAGCGCAATTTCTGGCTTGATTTTACATGCCTTTTTCTTGACTACCTTCACATGGGGGTCTAGGATGATATTATGCTAAATCAACCATGGATCTAGACCTGGAATATCTTTGTATGAGCATGTGAAGATGTCAATGTGTTCATGCAAGGTTTTAACTATGCCCTCATATATTTGTGCGTCTAGTAGAGAGCTAAGCCTTAATGTCTTTACCTCCCTTCTTGTAGAGGTTACGAGTATCTCAACAAGCAGATCCTTAGTTACATCCCCAGCCTACAAATCTAGGACATGGACCAGGTGTTTGGGAAAATTTGGGGGTGCTTCTAAGGTTGCTATAGTATTAATCGCAACCGACTCCCAGTTCATCGCATCGGGGTTTAACTATTTTGCGAGCTTGCCTTGTGGCCCTGTTAATATTAGACATGTGGACAGGGCATGGTGGGTTTCCATTTCTTGCTTAACCTGCCATCACAAGATGAGAGCCTGGGTAAGGGTCACCAGAGATTGTGCGGAACGTAAATCTGCAAAGTAACATCGCGATGCGACTTGCTAAATAAGGCGATGTAAAGATTGAGAGTTTGCTTGCTTAGGGCCGTGGTGTACCACCTAGGCATAGGGATCTAGGATAATTGAAGACATAGACATTGTTGATGTAAATTGAGAAGTTGTATATAGATGCCTATAATGACGGAAAACGTTGGCTGCTGAAAATACCGATGGAAATCCATGGTATACAGTTTTAACCCCGGATCCGTGCAAGGATCGTGCTGGAGAAAATGAATCTGAGGTGCCCTGAATGGTCTTGTCGATTAGACAGGGACTTATTTAATCAGTAAAAGGTTTGATAATAATGTCGATGGCAAAATGCAGTTTCTTTATGAAGTGATGTAATGTTGTTATCCCAATAGTAATTGAAGATAATGCAAATGATTTAGGTAAGATTGCCAAATCTATCTAACTAGGATGCAAGAGATCAGATTTGATGGATAATACGGTCACAAGATCTAAGATTTAATTTATGAAAACAATATGTTTGATACAATGACTTTAGGTGGGCTTCAGTTTGGACAAAGCATATTTTAATGACAGTTATACAAAGATGAAACAAGCAAGGATCAATCTACCTTGATCTAGCGAATCTGGGTGCAAGGAAGTTAGATCCATGGGAGAATATCCAGTAGCTAGTTATTTCTAACCAAGAATTCTTGTTAATCACTTTCGACATTCTCACAATCGTTGATTCTCCTTTGCTCTTTTGCCAATCTTGAAAGAGAAATTTTTCCAACCCTTTGATCTTCCTCAACTAGAACATTTATAAGGTTAAGATCACGAGAGAAACACGGTTTAAGTGATGCATGTCCTACGCTCATAAAATGTCGTTGACTCAATGTGTTGTCGTTGAAGCTTACGATGCCATGCTACAGTGGGCTGTCTTTGATATTACGCTGCACAATGTGATGTTATGCTATGTAGCATAATACAGCATAATTTTTCAAAAATTAAGATTTTTGAAATAGATAACTTGCGAAGTTGGAAGCTTGTCCACCGTTCTTTCGTCGCTTTGCTCCATCCACTGGAATTCACTTGTGATGTGCTATGCACCGTTGCGGGACAAACTTTCGACTGAAAAGGAACTTATCGTGCCTGGCTTTGTTGTAACCCTTCATCTGAGTCACCATTTTTTTAACTTGAACTATCGAGGCCTTGAAATTTTCACAGTGTTTCAATGGCCCCTCTTTGTTTACGTTTAGAGGACTTGCCCGAAAGACGTCAACAAAGAATACGAAACACTGGAAAGGAAGAAAACGTTAATGGTGTCTGTCGGAGACTGCTCGAACGTCGACCGTTGGAAATACCGATGGAAATTTGTGGTACACAGTTCTAACCCTAGATTCGTGTGAGGACCATGCTGGAGAAAACGAATTCGAGGTGTCCTGAACGGTCTTGTCGATCAGACAGGGACTTATTTAATCGCTAAAAGGTTTGATAATAATGTCGATGGCAAAATGTAGTTTCTTTATGAAGCGATGTAATGTTGTTATCCTGAAAGTAATTGAAGATAATGCAAACGATTTAGGTAAGATTGCCAAATCTATCTAACTAGGATGCAAGAGATCATATTTGATGGATAATATGGTCAGAAGATCTAAGATTTAATTTATGAAAATAATATGTTTGATACAATGACTTTAGGCGAGCTTCGGTTTGGACGAAGCATATGCCAATGACAAGAAAGTTATACAAAGATGAAACAAGCGAGGATCAATCTACCTTAATCTAGCCAATCTGGGCGCAACGAAATCAGATCCGTGGGAGAATATCTAGTAGCCAATTGTTTCTGACCAAGAATTCTTGTCAATCACTTCCAACGTTCTCACGATCGCTGATTCTCCTTTACTCTTTTGCGAATCTTGAAAGAAAAATTTTGCCAACCCTTTGATCTTCGTCAACTAGAACATTTATAAGGTTAAGATCAGGAGAGAAACATGGTTTAAGTGACGCGTGTCCTGCACTCATAAAATGTCGTTGACTCAACGTGTTGTCGTTGAAGCTTATGATGCCATTCTATGTGGCGCGTCGTAAACTACCCTCGTGTGGGCTTTGGAACCAGACCATTCTTTGATTATGCTATAATATGTTAGAGAGCGTATTATTGTGTATTATGTGCTTGTCATTACTTGAATTATGCTTCATTACACTGAATTACGCATAGTAGCGTAATTCAGCATAAATGACAAAACTGCAAAAGTTAAAGTGTTGTTGCCACGTTTCCTCTGTTTCTATCTTTTTCGGGGTTTTTACTAGGCTGCGCTGCGTAAAGCAGCGTAATGGGCCCTTTAACCAGAAAAGAAAACTTGCTAAGACATGCGTTATACTGCAAACCATTGCTTAGGACTTGAGATTTTTGCCAGGCTGTCGAAGTATTGTATGCTTGCCATCCTTGATGCTACGGTGGGCTGTCTTTGATATTACGCTGCACAATGTGATGTTACGCTTTGTAGCGTAATATAGTGTAATTTGCCAAAAATTATGATTTTTGAAATAGATAACTTGTGAAGTTGGAAGCTTGGCCGTCGTGCTTTCGTCACTTTGCTCCATCCTCTGGAATTCACTTGTGCTATGCTGCATAGTGTGGCGGGATAGACTTTTGACTGAAAAGGAACTTGTCGTACCTCGCTTTGTTGCAACCCTTCGTCTGAGTCACCAGTTTTTTTCACTGAACTATCGAGGCCTCAAAATTTTCACTGTGTTTCAATGGCCCCTCTTTGTTGATGTTTAGAGGACTTGCCCAAAAGATGTTGACAAAGAATACGAAACACTGGAAAGGTAAAAAACGTCAATGGTGTCTAGCGAAGACTTCTCAAACGTCTTTCTGTTAAACTTAGAAGTGCGAGGATGGAAGGAAACAAAGTGTAGAAGGGATCTTACAGGAGTTAAGGATGGTAGGTTTTGGAAAGACTCAAATACATGATCATGAAGCTTCTCCGAATAAGTCATTACGTCCTTTCGCTAATTTGTTAATGAAAGCTTACACCATCGTACTACATATCAAGGGCTTGCAAGCGTGATTTGTGTTATGCCTGCATGACCTGGACGAGTTGTTTTACATCCATTTTACCAACCCCCCCCCCTTTATTTTTGACAACATGCAGATTGCATGCCACAGGGTGAGCTGCGTTACGCTAGTTTATGGGCATGACAATGAAAAATGGAGTTACTTAATGCTCACCGTCTGTACAAGCAAAGAAGAAGGTGGGACAATTGTAAGGATAAGAAGGGATAAGGAAAGGGGGAAGAACAAGGTAAGACATCCAATGGAGGGAGAGGTAGGGTTTGCACTTCCAAGTGACCAGACTAGTCTGAGCAGCCACCTTCGAATGCCATGACGCCTCACCTTCCAATGAAAGTATCCTTGATCGATGCTATTGTAACAAGGAGCCTACAAAACACAACATAGAACAGGAAGGCAGGAACAAATGTCCTGATCGTTAAGGAGAGAGGCTGTTGAAATAAGCACCATCCAAAACAACAAGGAGAGTGTAGGCCCTTGAAACTGGGACTATAACAAGTAGCAAGAGTGTCAATGTTGATACTACGGTTCTTGTAGTTGCCGTCGATAGCCAGATTCATCTTTCTTGAAGGACCATGCAAAGAACATGTTAGATGAATCTGCTATGCCAGCGTCTAGTGACGGCGATGGATGGAGGCCGCTGAGGCTATGGGTAACCGTGGTTTTTTCAAGGCCCCAAGCGGTGAAACTGTTCCCAGGAGGTGCAGCTATGAAGTGGCTATCGTAGCAACATCTCCAAGGGGTCAGTAGTATGCCTTTCGAAATGTCTAAGGAATTAGCAGAATGTTGGCGGGGTAATGATGTCATATCTGTCCTGACACCTTACCCACTCCATCTGGTAGGGATGCAGTGCAAAAATGATCATGCTCACTTGCTTCATGGATGGCTGGTTGACAGACTCTAGTTTTAGGTCCTAGTTGATCGTTTTTGCTGGTTTAAGTCTCAATAGACCGTGGTCCTGGTTTAACATCTAGGCAGACAGGAATCTACTAGTTTTACATCGTAGCGGACGATGGAAGGGCTAGTTTATGGTCCTAGCAGACTGTGTTATGGGTGTCAATTTTATGTCGTGACCCAGGGACAAGTCTGTGCTGGTGTAGCATCTCAGTAGACGTGTGCTTACCTTTGCCAGTTTAGCATCTTGGCAAACGCGTGCAAGAGCTGCCAGTTTTACATAGTAGCAGACGTGGTACAACTTTGCCAGTTTTACATCGTAGCGGATTTTTGTTACTTGGTTTTGAGCTGAGTTGATGTTCATATGTAATATTTCTTTAGGTACAGATGATTCACCAGATTTGGTAGTTCGTTGCCATCCATGTCTGCTAACTTGAATGCTCCGTTGCTGTATGTGCTGATGACCAGGAAAGGGCCTTTCGAGTTCGTAGAGAACTTGCCTACTAGTTCACAAATGACCTTGAGAACTAAATCTCCTTTCTCAATTGATCGCCGATGTAGGTTGTGCCAATGATTCTGTCGCTGTTTGTCTTGATATCTCTCGATGGTGTCAAGCATCTGGATGCGTTTCTCCTCCACTAAGTCTAAATCCATGATTCTAGAATCATTGTGTTGAGTCTTATTTATAACCATAGATAGGACCATTCACAATGAAGGAACCTGTAATTCCAAGGGCAACACTGCTTCGGATCCATAGACTAGACTATTGGGCATCCTGTCTATAGTTGTTCTGCACATCGTACGATATGCCCATAGCACATAGAGGATTTTTTCATGCCAGCGCTTCTTATTACTATCAAGCATTTTCTTGAGAAAATTGATGATCACCTTGTTTATTGCCTCTGCTTGACCATTTGCTTGCAGGTAATAAGGTGAAGAAAAAGATTGTCTAATACCAAGATTATTGCAAAAAGATTTTGTTTCTGAGCTACTAAATTGTGGTCTGTTGTCAGTCACAATAGTCATAGGGAGTCCAAATATGGTTACAATATTGTCTAAGATGAAGTGGAAAACCTATTAAGATGTGATCTTTCACAGGGGGATAGCCTCAACCCACTTTGTAAAATACTCAGTCATGGTGATAATGAAGCTATGACCTGTGGAATATTTAGGCTAGACGGGGCCTATGATGTCTAGTCCCCATCGTTGGAATGGCCAAGTGATTTTAGTAGTATGTAACTCAGTTGGTAACACATGTATCAGATTTGCATAACGTTGACAAGTGTCACATGTCTTAACCTTGGCAAGGCAGTCTTTTTCCATGTATGGCCAATATTACCCTAAGCGTTTGATCTTAGCAGTCATTGCTCGCGGGGCTAAGTGTCCTTCGCACAACCCTTCATGGACTTCGTTAACTATTCGCTGTGCTTGGTCACTGTTAACGTAGGTAAGAAATACCCCATCGAAGGAGCATCTATAGAGAGTAGTGTGTCCAAGGATAACGTATTTCTTGGCATGTTTGCGCACAACATCATTTTGCGCATGTGTTAGCTCGTGCGGTGGTTCGCCATGCAGAAGGTAAGTTTTAATGTTGTCATACCATTTTGACATTCCTTCTACATTTAATGAGGTAATTTGCATCACTTGAATGATAGGATCTATACATTCTATCATTAAAGTGGGCTAAGTGGCAAACAAGTGTGGCAGAACGTCTAACGTCAGAGTTGCCAGTGCATTGGCAATAGCATTTTTGTTGCATGACACATGTTGAGCATTGATTGTCATGAATTGCTTCAGGAGATCTTTAGCCATATCACAGTAGGGCTGTAGGTGTACAGCCTTGTAGGCATAGACTCCTATGATTTGATTGATTACCAGCATCGAATCACCTTGGATTGCCAGGTATCGAACATTGAGTTCTCCGGCCATCAACAATCCCCTGAGGAGCCCCTCATACTCTGCCACGTTGTTCATACAAGGGAAGGTCAGAAGGTAAGAAGATAGATGCACATCCTCAGGAGAAAGTGTAATAATAGTGGCTGCACTGCCACCCCTAGTGGTTGAAGCTCTATCAAAATATATCGCTTCAAGGCTTGTTGATAAAGGGCTTAAACTATGTACATGTTCATCTGGGAATTATGGCTCTATTGTAGCTTGATCGTTAACTAGAGACGTTGCTAATTGGTCAGATATGGTTTGGCCTTTGGTGGATGACTGGCCAACATAATGTAAATCGAACTCAGCTATGATAGCTTTCCAATGAGCTATTCTGCTACTTTCATATAAATTGTTAGAGATAGCCCATATAACATTACTTTTACAAATTATGTTAACCTAACTACAGAAAATATAATGCCTACACTTCTTAAGTGCGAAAACTAATGCCAAACAGTTACGCTCCACTTCGTTGTACCTCATTTCGTATGCAAATAGAGCATGACTGAGGTAATAGATAGGTGCTTTTGACCCATCATTCCTTTTCTGGAAAAGTAATGCAGCTATAGACACGTCCGAGTTAGCTAGATAAATGTAGAAAGGTTGATCCCTTTGTGGCAGGAAAATCATCAGTAAATGTTGCAACTATTCTTTTAAGTTGTCAAATGCACATTGGCAATCATCAGTCCATTCAAAATTGACACCTTTCTTCAAAAGATGTTGCATGGGGTGCAATTTATATGTTAACTTTGAAATGAACCGCCTGATGAATTGAAGCCTACCCTGTAACCCACGTAGTTCCTTGAGATTTGTTGGTAGCGTCAACTCAATGATGGCCTTAAGCTTGTCGAGGTCAACTCAGATGCCAGTCTCTAATACCAAAAACCCCAAAATACGTTCGATTTTGACTCTGAATATGCATTTCTTTGGGTTAAGCCGTAAGTCATGTTGGAGACATCGTTTAAGGACTAACTCCAGGTCTCATGAATGATCTTCTGATTTTATAGATTTGACAGCTATGTCATCTACATAGTTGTTTAATCTCCCTAAGAGGTAATCACTAAAGATGTATGTCATGGCTCATTGATATGTTTCTTCGGCGTTCTTTAACTCAAAAGACATCATGGTGTAGCAGAAGGTCCCCTAGGGCATCATGAATGTTGTGATCAATTGATGCTCTAGGTTAATACAAATTTGATTATAGCCTGAGAAACCATCCATAAAGGATAGGAGTGCATGACCAGCTATTGTGTCGAATAGTTGGTTGATACTCAGTAACGGGAAGTTGTCCTTAATTATAGCTTTGTTCAGATCTCGGAAGTCTATACAGATGCGTATGCCTCTCGTTTTCTTAGAGATGACTACAACGTTGGACACCCAATCAAAGTAATCAACTGCATGGATGAAATCGGCCTGATATAACTTGGTGATTTCATCACACACTACTAGCACAATTTTTGGCTTAATCTTTCATGCCTTCTATCTAATTGATTTGATGCATGGGTCTAAGATGATGTTGTGCTATATTAATCTCAATTTTAAACCTGTCATGTCTTCATATGACCACGCGAATACAGCAGCATTATTTTGGAGCACTTGGGTCATGTTAAACTGCATCTATTGGTCTAGGAGAGAACTAACCCTTAGATTTTTATTTTCTCCTTTGTGCGTAACCATAGGGATCTCCCTAAGAGGGTCCTTGGTTACATCACCAGCCTCTAGGTCAAGTGTTTGAGTCAGATGTTCTGGCCAGTCTGGGGATGCTTCCAATGTTGCTATGGTTGCATCATAAAGAGAAAGGTTTGTTCCTACTAACATGCGATCATACTATCTAACGACCTTCCCATGCCGCCCTGTTAATACTAAAGGTGTAGATAAAGCTGCGTCCATTTGTGAATGACCCTGTAAACTGCCAAAAAATGGAAGTTGTTATATCATTTTTTCACTAATTTGTTAAATGATAAAATTTTGTTTGTTTTTGTGTTAGGATGGCGTGTTAGAGAAGTTTCCAGTTTAAGGTCTTAGTGAACTGTTACAAAAGTTTTGTAAAAATAAATTTTGTAAAAAAGAAATGCCGAGCGTATGAAATGAGATGAGATGTGCAACGTGGCGCATCTAGCATGTCGAAATAGTTGGATTTGCATTTCGTGCAAACCGTATTTAATGCTGGCGAATTATGAGGTGATAATCATCGCGTTAGTTTAGGGTCATTTTGGATAGCAACTCGCATGATATCTGCGACATTAATGCCCAGATCTTCATTTTTTATGTCATACTGACATCCGCATTTCAGGAAAGTTCCATGTCGATAAGGTGGAAAGAATCAGTTGGTTTTGAGAATCTTGTTTATAAGCTAGTGATTCATACTCAAAACAGGTTATTGATATCGCGAATTTGGACTTGGTTATACCGAGAAGAGAGTGTAAACAAGGCATGAGCAGATGATTTTACAAGGATTTTGTTCAATTTTGACCTTTGCAACAATGGCACCCAAAGTTAAAGGCAAGGATGCTAAGTTGGCCAGGATAGACGAGATGCAGGAGAGTGTGCAGTGGGTTTCACAGGCTAGAGTGGAAGCTCTGGAAGTTATCCTGCTTAACCGGTAAGTGGTTGTTCACGCCCCACTTTTTTTTTGTTTTTACACTATCGTCATGTTTGTTGTAGCGTCATAGTTTGTCTATTTTGGGTTCTAATGTTATATCATGGTGTTAATGTCTATCTGCACGAACTAAACTATTGTTATGAATGTTTAGGTGATAAGAAATAATGTTGTACAACATGTGAATGTAATAGAATGAGAGTTTCTGTGATAATGATATGTTGTGTCAGAGTAATACATAATATTTTCTTTCATCGCCTTTGTCAGAGATAGACCTTGAGCTGTTACAAGGGTTTAGGCGATTTTGGCTATGCGCCTCTAGTGTACACTATAATTTTCCAAGAATTGTGCGAGCCCTAGTGTGGCATAACAAATATTCTTGTCTAGATTTTATCTAACAATAGTACATTGGTATTTTACAGTATTATGTTAAAGCCCGTCCTAATCGTTTTGGACATCGTGGACATTCTGTGATGTGTTCATGTCCCCACGGCCAATGTTCCCCCCCCCCCCTCATGCTCGTCTAAATGGGGAGGCGGTATGGTTCTGAAGAGGCGCGTGGGAATTTTTGCAATTTCTACTTCACAACTATAGCGTAATCGTCTAGTCACATCTACCAGGTGAGGAAGCTACAGCTATTTTAGAGACGTTATTGGTCGGTTCGACGCAAAGCATCTTAGCGTTTCTGTTTGATGGTGCGATTGAAACTATGCGGGCGCAGGACCATGAACAGAATGTCAAGGGTTTAAGGTGTTTAAGGTAGATCTAAGAAATGCCTAGGTTTAACTATTATCATGCCTATAACACTCTATTCGTGACTCGTCATCCCACAACTTACTTCAAGAATCCTCCTGGTACCATGCATTACGTAGGTAGGGAAGTTTTATTTCACTTCGCAGTATTGTAATGCTAACTACTGTTTAGATGTGTATTGAGTGTAAAGAGTTGTTTATGATTCTAACATAGGTTTTTTATCAATGAAAATAGTCTTATGGGCAACAATGACACATTTTCATTGGCCGAGAGTGCTATAAGGGAATTTACCTCTATCAGCAACGTGCGGGCTGCCGTCATGGGACATCTGGCATTCGAGATCCCAGAATACCCTACCCGTTATGCGGAATTCTTTTCTAGGTGCAACAAAGATGGATGGCTGGATAGGGAATGGACTCTAGCCCCTCCATCACTGCTACTGATGTACAAAGGAAAATTCCTCCATTTCCTTTACCTTTCGGGCCTGGTAAGCTTTGTCATAATAATGAATTGTGTCGATATTGTGTGTTGATGATGTCAAATCATTTTGGTTTAACTATGGATTTGTGTTAATAGTCAAGGAATAATGGGAGATTACGATTATGGATTTGGGTCATGAGGCCAGCAATCTCTTCTTCCGTTATGGTGACATAAAGGAGGTGCAACTTTGGCTCGGCCATAGAGCAACTGCGATTGTAGTAACCAATAACATTCGAGAAGCTGGACTGATGTACCTTTCCTAGCCATAACCCCTAACGCTACTGCAAGTGAAATGTTAACCTTGGTCAACTCCTTTAGCAAGGAAGCCAACCATCTTTGCATACGCGTATGTAATGTGCATGTAAATTATGACATAGACGCTCAGCTGTTCACCGATTTCTTTGGGATCCCCTCCGATGGTTTTCCCATAGATGAAAAGTTGAAGAGGAGTTCCAAGCTCCAGAAAGAGATAGAGGAGTGGCTGGGGGTTCAGAAAGAAAGTAAAGGGATCCCCGACAATAGGATTATGTTGGTGGTGGCCAACACTGTTTACCCCCTTTTTCGGGCCCAGGCCTTCCCCAAGACACTCTCGCAGGGGAGATTCCTCACAATCAAGCAGGCTCGAATCATGCGAGAGGTCTTAGAGGAGGGGACACGCTTCAATTGGGCTAGCTATTTTGCTGAAGGCTTGCACATTGATATGATCAGGCTTCGCCAGAAGCTTGAAACCCATTTTAATGTGCATTTTTCCTTCTTCATAGCTTGCTTCCAGCATTTTGTCGAATTTTTGGTGGTCTAGAGGAATGGGGTTTGGGTGCAACAAGATCGCACCTAGATCTTCAAACCATGGATCTCCCATATTTTTGGTACTATCTGGTCACAAGACCTACCTGAGGGGATAGGGGAGTTGTTGTCGGTGATGAACAGGAGTATGGCTGCACCTCAAACACGTGGCCAAGATAGTGTGGATGGAGCACCTCTCTCTTACACCAGTGACATGTCGAGAGGGAAGCGCCTGGCTGTTGAGATAGTGGATTCATCAATGCTACGGAAAAAGCCTTATTTAAACGAGGGATATTCCGAGCCAGCGGGTGGTGTTGGGAGGAAAATGCAAATTAGATTTCAGAGGAGCAATCCTCCAAGCGATAAGTGTGAAGATGTATTAATAGTTACAATTTGTGTAGAGATGCCATTATGTAGCATAACATTCATTGAACAAAAAGTGCAATCCTATGTTAACTAGCCATGTTGTCTAACAGTGAGGGAAAAGGGTGCAGATCGGTTGACCCCTAAAATAGGGGCTATGGTCTAACAGCATCGAGAAGGGACCTCAATCTTGGAAGAAAAGGCCCCAATTAATTAGACGAGGAGTGCACAGCCTCTTGCGCATGAAAAGGAAATAGCTGTGGAGGATGCCAAAGTCCTTTCGGCTGGAATGAACCGAGGTAAGTGGTTTGTCTCTTGATAAAATTAATTTTTATTTTGTACTAGTTCTCGTAATATCTTAGTCATACCTTTTGTCCTACATAACAAGTGATCAGAGCATGCCCTTGACAATAGCAGTGACTCAATCCTAGGGTGAATTTCCTGATAAATTTACCTTTATGGAAGGGGTCATTCAAGATATGATTGGTCGCTTAGAGCGAATCGATCCTGAAGCTGGTATGCTACAATCCTTATGTAGAGGTTGTTTTACTATGAAATTACACTACTTAATTATTCCTAACTATTATTTTTGTGTTATTAGGAGCTCGCCTCAGGTGGGACCCATCAACATCCATTGATTTAGACACCGTCGGGCCCTGATCAAAAGCGATCGTTGTGCTGTACAACATTTATGCAGAAATGCATAAATGTGCTTTATGCTTAACTCACTCCTTATGGGAGTGTTAGAGTGTAAACGAGGACCTCTGGAAGAGATTGCAGAGGTTGGAGAAGGAGAGAATGGCTCTACGCGATGAGGTCGGGGATCTAAGATCACGGAATGAGTTCCTGCAAGCGTAGGAAATGGGAGGTGAAGACTGGAGGATAGCTATCATTGACTATGCCCGTTACTAGGCTGTTGTCAGGAACAACATCCAAACTAACCATGAACTGGTTGAACAACACATGCAGATGGACCTCCTTGCTCAAAAGAACCAGGACTGGAAGGATTATAGCGTGAGTGTACAAGAGTGGGGGCAGACGTAGAAGGATCATAAACATGTTTACAAATGAGAAAGCACTACCTAACATCAACACTATAGGGATTCTGCCATTGAGGTTTAATCCCTTCGACTATTTCTCGATGTTATAGGTGCTTCCAAGGCATTTGAAAAGTTCCAGGAGCAAGTGACGGTGAGTGCATCTCTAGAAAGGGAAGTTACTCTTCCTGGAGGTGAGACTACCATCCCTTCCTTCTTCCCTAAACCACCCCAATGGACTCCCGTGGAGAAGGGGAAGGTCAAGGCTGGAACTAATCTAGGAGATGGGGTTTGGTTTAAGCTCACTGAGGACGAAATCATCTACCATCTATGGATTGGCTTACAACAAATCCCCTTTGCTGCTGATGCTAGACCGTCACAGGTGAGTTGTAGTATTATTGCATTTTTTTATACCTAGTTTTGACAATGATGTTAATCTATGTGCCATGCCTAATCACAAGAACAACCTGAAGAAATTCCTCGATGGGATGAAGCTAACAAGGGTGGTGACCCTCATGAAGAGGGTGTGCAAGAGACGGAGCATGCTGAAGGGTCTCACGAAGAGGATTACCCTTATGAAGGGGTTCCTCGTGCAAAGGGTGGCCTCTATGAGGATGACCTCCTCAAAGTAGAAATTGAACTAGGGGATACAGGAGACAGTGGTAGTAAGGGGGATGCATAATGGATTAACCTGTTGTTTTATTGTGGTGAAGACAAGAGACTATTTTCTTCTTTTAATGTATTCAAGAAAAATTTTGGTATTAATGTTAATGTTTTTTTCGTTGTTACTTATTAATATTAACGTAAGTTTTAATGTTGTGATAAGTTGTGATTAGTTTTGAGAGCATAGTGTCAATGTGGTTACTAGTTTGAAATCGTCGTGGATTGTTAAATTGTCTAAATGTAAAACATAAATGATATTGCTAGTTTAAGGCCATTTTGGGCCCTGGTTAAAGCTGTTGCTGGTCTCTTTTTGTTGTTTTTAGTTTTAAAGTATGAAAAGTAAGTGTAAATTGGATTCCGGTATAGAGTGTGAATGAAATTTGCATTCCAAGCATAAATGGGATTTAGATACCAAGGGTAAGTGAAATTTCTAGTTTAAGGCCATTTTGGGCCGTAGCTGGTTCAAGTGCCATGCGTAAATGAAGTTGCTAGTTTAGGGCCATTTTGGGCCATTGCGTAATAGGAGTAAAGAAGATAAAAATGTAAAGCTAAACACAAAGGTAAACAAGAGCATAATGAAATTAACCTGCAGAAAGCGTAAATACATGCTTAAGAAGCATAGACGATAAGCGTAAACAAAGTGATTGATGAGACCCTAGTAGTTAGGCAACATTGCTTTACCTGCTAACTCCGTAACTGTCTCTTAATTACCTTCATCTTTAACGACGCGTAAGGACGGGGAGATTTATGGCCCTTCTCCTTCACATCGCAATATTCCCCTAGGAATGGTAGTTCGGCCCAAGTTAGACTATCATCAGCCACTATTTCAGCTTACTCGGGTACTAGAACAAGCGACTAATTCTTAGACATTTCTATCTTCGACCCTTGTTCTGTCTCTATTTTATTAACAGCCTGAGGGATTGTTTCATCACCTTGGATAACCACTTCTCCTCCTACGTAAGGCAAATGGATTTCCTGGTGAATGGGTGATGAGACTACCCTCAGTTGGGCTAACCAGGACCTCCCAAGAATTAGATTGAATCTAGGCATCTATTCAACCACGATAAACGTAGCATCTGTGGGGAACTGGTTCCCTACTACAAAGTTGATGTGGACGGTCCCTTTGACTTGCACCCATGCCCCGTTGAATGAATTTAGGCATGACATTGTTGTAGGAGTAATCTGATCGATCAAGCCTAATTTATTCACTATGGGATAAGGGATGACATTAGTGGACACCCCGTCATCTACATGTACTCTCCAGATTCGGTGTTGGCCAACCCGGATAGTGATGAACATGGGTGCTATAGTCACTTGACCCTTAGGGTCACCCTTGATGGATTCTTCATGAAAGGTCAACGGGGTGGGATCATGTTTTTTAGCGGTAGGGGGAAGCATGATGGAGTGAATTTCTCCTTCGTCTACCGGCAGGCTTTCGGCCATAGGTATGGAAGTTAGCATGCGAACCATTCCTTGACGATGTGTTTGCGATGTTATGAGCAAGTCATAAAGACTCAACATTGTATTTTTCTGTTTCAAAGCCTGTTTGACTTGTGCTAGGGAATCAAAGAGATGCTGCCCATGATCGGAGTGTCTGTCACCTTTTTCCTCCTCCATTTGCCCTAAGAGGTGAATTTTGTGGGGAGGAGTGATAGTTGGTAGAGTGCCAGGCTTCCCTTGGCCTAGGGGAGATGATTGCTTTTGTGTAACCTCTTTGTCCTTGGCAAGTCAGGCTAACGGTGTTGAAGCGAGGGGTTGAGGTTTGGGTAACTCTAGCGTAAGAGGACCCTTAGTTGTATCAATGGTGACAGTAGGTGGGTTTGACTTAGAGGATTGCCCTTGCATAGGAGGGATGGTCGATAGTTTTGGCACTCTGATAACTAAGGGTGCCTTGGGTATAGACGTGGGCTGTGCCATGGCTTTAACGATCGCAGGCTGTCAGGAAGCATTCTTGGACGAAGTTTAGAGGATGAAAGGGTGCCTTGGTGTGCCACTCATTGGTGCCGATGGACCTGTCGTTTGGGTCGAGCGAGGTTGCGTTCGTAACACAAAAGACTACCTTGGGTGCACCTAATTATTGCCCTATGTTCCTACTATGTTGATTGTATACCTTGCATTGTTTGCATTCAATGGGTCTTGGTACACACGCATGGCCTGGTTTTCTGGGCATGTTGGGCTACTACTATCTAAGATCAAGTCCCCTTGATCTATCAGACGTTGGATGTCATTTTTCAATGCCCAGCAGTAGTCCGTATCATGGTCGCACAATTGATGATAGTCGCAGAATCGGTCTACTTTAAAGTTCTTAGGCACAGGAGGTTCATTAGGTTGGGCTGAGGAGGGATTATTGAGTAGCTCGTAGTGGTGCCTGTGGCATTTCAGAGCCTCCTCAGACACTGCCTTATGTCAGATACGGTCGGTTCTCAATAATTGCTTTAGAAGTTCTGAAGGCTTCACAGGCAGGGTTACGTAATTTGAGCGATCCTTACGCTCAAATTTTGGCCTCAGCTATGGAGGTGCTTCGGGGGCAGAAGTAGCTTCATGATTGGTACCACCTGAGCTTGTTGTTGGCTCAGCTGGCTCTGCAGGTGTTTTCTTGTTATTTTTGCCTTTCTTCTTGACCCCTTTAGTGACCGCCGCCACTGTAGTCATGGTGGCTTTGCCTTTGTCCTTACTTTTGCTATCAGCATTCTTGTAGACCACATACGCTAGGTCTTTGCTAACCTCTACTGCGTCTTGGATGCTCTTAGTCTGAGAAAAAGCTTGGCTGAGGGAATGGGGGATAAGGTAATACAGCTTAGACTTGATAAAATCATTTACTACTCCCTTGAAGATTGCCAATAGATGGGCCTCTGCGATGCGTTCACGGATCTCATTCAAGGTGGCGCTCTAGCGCTGTATGAACTTTTGGACTGACTCATGCATGTCTTGCTTAACTCCCATGAGCTGGTCCAGTGTCACTTTTGGCTTCAGGTTGTATTTTAAGCGAGTCACAAACTGGGTTAATACCTCTTCCAAAGTTGAAATGGAAGCGCGTGGAAGTGCTCGGTACTAAGCCAAAGCTTTACCTGTTAGGGACATAGCAAAGACTTGGATGATGATATGCGGCCATTGTTGTAGCAATAAGGACTTTGACCTAAAAGTCATGAGGTGAGCATTGGGATCACCTTCCCCATTGTATTTTGTAAAATGAGGAAGGGGCATTACAGGCGGCAATGACAAGACTAGGACGGCCAGACTAATAGGATCGTCCTGGTAGAAGTCCATGACCTATACCACGTCAGAACCAGTGGCCTTGAGGCACTTGACCTTCTCTATAAGGGTTTGAATGAGCTAGAAGGCTTGGTCTAGCCCCGTAGATGATGATGTCATTTGTGGAATGGAAGAGGGAGCTACTCTGGGTAGCGGCATAGAGGTAACATCTTAGCCGATTGTTGGCGAGATAGTCCTTGCCGGCAATGTTGTTTGCGACATCCACAATCCGGTGGTTAGCACAGATGGGGGAACGACCATTGGCTGTGCTATTGGGTACTCTGCTTGTGTAGCCAGGGGTATAGGTAGTGGTCCTACAACTAGGTTTAGCACTTGCGGGACGTGGCCTTGAAGGTGGAAATGGTGATGGTTTTGCATAGGATGCGCAACAAGAGCCATGTTGGGAGCCCACCATGCTATGGTGGTAGGCTTTGTCATGCGAACCGGGAGCACAGCTGGCATTGTAGGTATTGCATGCACATGCGGTGGCATAGGCGTAGGCACATGATGAGGCGAATTAGGTAATCTCATCTGCTGAGGAATGATCTATGATGAACCCTCACCTGGGAGGATAGTTGGAGAATGAAAATGTAAATGCGGTGAATGCGAGACTCGATCCGTGTTAGACAAAGGTGTAGTGACCATGAACAAGAAATTTATATGACATTGTTGAGGGAGGGGCCATAGTGAAATCAACATGATTGCCTCCCTCAGAGTGGAATTCTAGATCGTCCTGTTCATCGTGAAGTGCTTCTTCATAGAACATGGTTTCTAGTTCTCTTGGCGATGTCTTTGCCATCAACATTTGATCTATGACCCACCTTTGTTGGTTTTTCAAGGGTATGAAAGTGGTAGGCGTAGGAATGAGTTCTTTCCCATCGCAATACATGATCTCGTATTCTCATTTTTCCTCAACTTCTTGTGGATAGAGAGGCAGATTTGCCCTTAGCTTAGCGCAGAGGAAATTGTAGTGTTCCCTGCGCTGAGCTTGTCCCTCCAGCTCCTTGTTTTGTAGCCTAAGGGAGTGGTGTGGTCGCACTGGACTAGTTGGTTGCTCAACCACAGGGGGTGTAACTTGTAGAGTCCAAGGGTTTTCGAGATTTGCAATGTCAACAACTGTGGTTGATGTAATCATTTTCAAAATAATGATGATAAAATATAAAAATCAGGACAACAGATGCAAACTAAGATAATAATCAGGGCTTTTTATCTCGTAGGATTCTAAAGGAATTATTGAAGCGACCGATCTGTACCACACGATTTTGTAAACAACCTTGGAGGTATTACATTTACGTTGATCGAAAATGTATACAGACAGCTTACAAGACTACCTATAAAATTTGGATCGGCTATGAAGGCCCTCCTTCTAGCACTAGAAAATTGAAATGACGGAAAACGTCGACCGTTGGAAATACTGATGGAAATTCGTGGTACACAGTTCTAAGACTGGATCTGTGCGAGGACCGTGCTAGAGAAAACGAATCTGAGCTACCCTGAACGGTCTTGTCGATCAGACAAGGACTTATTTAATTAGTAAAAGGTTTGATAATAATGTTGATGGCGAAATGTAGTTTCTTTATGAAGCGATGTAATTTTGTTATCCTTAAAGTAATTGAAGATAATGCAAACGATTTAGGTAAGATTGCCAAATCTGTCTAACTAGGGTGCAAGAGATCAGATTTGATGGATAATACAATCACAAGATCTGAGATTTAATTTATGAAAATAATATGTTTGATATAATGACTTCAAGCGGGCTTCGGTTTGGATGAAGCATATGCCAATGACAAGCAAGTTATACAAAGATGAAACAAGCGAGGATCAATATACCTTGATCTAGCCAATCTGGGCACAATGAAGTTAGATCCGTGTGAGAATATCCGGTAGCCAATTTTTTCTGACCAAGAATTCTTGTCAATCACTTTCGATGTTCTCACGATCGTTGATTCTCCTTTGCTCTTTTGCCAGTCTTGAAAGAAAAATTTTGCCAACCCTTTGATCTTTGTCAACTGGAACATTTATAAGGTTAATATTAGGAGAGAAATGTGGTTTAAGTGATGCATGTCCTACACTCATAAAATGTCGTTGACTCAATGTGTCGTCATTGAAGGTTACGACGCCATGCTGTGTGGTGCTTCGTAAACTACCCTCGTGCGGGCTTTGCCACCAAACTATCCTTTGATTATGCTATAATATGTTAGAGAGTGTATTTTGGCGTATTATGTGCTTGTCGTTACTTGAATTATGCTGCATTACACTGAATTATGCATAGTAGCATAATTTAGCGTAAATGACAAAACTGCAAAAGTTAAAGTGTTGTTGCCACATTTCCTCTATTTCTATACTTTTCAGGGTTTTTACTACACTGCGTTGCATAAAGAAACATAATGGGCCCTTTAACCAGAAAAGAAAACTCACTGAGATGCGCATTATACTGCAAACTGTTGCTTAGGACTTGAGATTTTTGCCAGGCTATTGAAGTCTTGTATGCTTGCCATCCTTGATGCTACGGTGGGTTGTCTTTGATATTACGCTGCACAATGTGATGTTATGCTATGTAGTGTAATATAGCATAATTTGCCAAAAATTAAGAATTTTGAAACAAATAACTTGCGAAGTTGGAAGCTTGGCCACCGTGCTTTCGTCACTTTGCTCCATCCTATGGAATTCACTTGTGCTGTGTTGTGCAGCGTGGTGGGACAGACTTTCGACTGAAAAGGAACTTGTCATGCCTCACTTTGTTTCAACCCTTCATCTCAGTCACCAGTTTTTTTCACTGAACTGTCGAGGCCTTGAAATTTTCACAGTGTTTCAATGCCGAACCACTAGTTTAAATGTCATTTTGGGTCACCATATTGTGACATGCAAAGTCTTGCTGCACTAAATAATGCTAAAAGAGATAGCATTGCGAGTACGCGATGTATCAGGCAATTGATGTGGGAATGAAGGCATGCAACTGTTAGGGAATATGCTACCCTTATGTTGAGGTGCGCCAGGTGATTGCTGATGCAAGAAGCATAATCACTTCGTTTGACGTCATTGCAGACTGTGGTCATTACTAGTTGAAATTATTGTCTTTGAGCCTTAAGGAACGTAATCATGCTGGGCTTGTTAGCTTAAGGTATTTTCAGACCTTTAATCGAAAACATATATTATCATATTATTTTTATTTTCGAGAAGGCAAGTAACTAACTTGGAGCATGCTGAGGTTTAAATGCTAATAGTGCCATGATGTCGTGGCGAGCATGCTATGCCGCATGCCACCCCCTGCCTTAATCAGAGAGAGAGAAAGGAAGTTTCCCCATTTTTCTATTACTACCATAAATAGGGGTTGAATCCTAGTAATTTTGCTATTTTTGCCTTAGAAGCGTATAATCCTTGTCGGAGCACTTCAGTGATTTCGGGATGTAGAGTAACTGTGTGAATCCATATCGAGGCGAATTTCTAAGGTGAAGGTCGTAAATCTACTAATAGGGCTATGGCTCCCAAAACTCAGTTGGTGCTTGCGAAGGTTGGGGAGGCGAAGAAGGCCTTGAGACATGGGCTACAGGCATTTGTTCCAATGCGGAAGGGCACACTATTGACCCAGTGAGTTTTATATGTCTCTTCCATTCCTTTCTCCTTGCACCTTCTACCCTCTTCTACCCTAGTTGTATGTCTCGTTTGTTTTGCTACTGGTATTTTCTGTGGCTGCATCATTTTGGCTTTGGTGCTGTTGCGATCTCGCTTTCTTTCGGTCATCGTTATTGTGCAAGGGTCTCGTTGTGGTTACACGCAAGGTCATTACTACCGTGGCTATTACCATGGCTACGAGACCAAGGTCCTTTAAGTTGCTGAACTGTGAAAGCTTCAGGAGGGGGTTTAGTTGTATATGACATAGGTGCGTATTCTGTTTGGGTCCACTATTAGTTATCTTATTGCTACGCCAAGTTACTTGCATGTTCTTGCTACGCTAGCTTTTTGCATCTTTGTTATGCTATGATGAACAGGGATTATGCTATGCTACACTTATGGTCAGCTAGGCGCTACTACGTTGTGCACGTATTATATTCATATTTGATGTCACTATCTACTATTTCTATTATGCAGGGTAGGGCCAAGGTCTAGATTGATCGTTTTGGATCTGGAAGGAGTCTTATGTCATGTAGGCAGGCCTATGGCCAACGTTCCCCCTCCCTCGATACATTTGGGAGATTGAGTGGTTTGGTTTAGGGATGGGGTGTGAGACTTCCTGCAATTCCTCCTCATCCAGTTTAGTCTCATGGTTTGGTCCTCCTCGGATGAGATGTAGGCGTCCGACATGATAGAGGCTTTGCTGCCAGGGGCAAATCAGGGCATCCTGAGATATCTTTTTGATGACATGACTTCAGGAAGGATGGGAGGAAGGTCTACCCCACACTCCATAGGGTTGAGGAGCTTGGCCTGGATTTGGGACATGCTAGAATACCAGTGTTATCATCCCTTCAACACGTTGTACCTTATGTGCCATATGGTGATGTATTTTCTGAACCCACAGGGGATCGTTTACTGTGTTGACAAGTGAGTTTCACATCTTTATTTTATTGTGTGACATTGGTTATGCTTGGCCAAGTGTTAGTAGTGTGCACTTGTCATCAGGTTCTATCTTAATGACGATGGGGTTCATGACCAACAGGATGAATTGGCCACTGCACAACTAGCCCTACAGGAATTTTCCTCTGCCAAGAGCCTGTGAGCGGGCGTGATTGCTCATTGTGGGGAAGGATACCATTCCCACCTACGCACACTCGCCTCTTTTTACAATAATTTCCAGATGAAAGATTAGCTAGACAAGGAGTGGAGAGAACCTTTTAAGTAAGTTACGCTCAAAGCCGTCTTAGTGGCTGAACTCTCACTATTCCCCTCACTATATAGGCTTGGTGGGTTAAGAAGCAGGTGTCATTTTTTTTCTTAAGGTATGCTTTGTGATTGTTGCCGTAGGAGTGAAGAAGCCCCGTGAAGTGATGGTGGTGACTTCTAGAAGGTAAGGGGAAACATCTACTTCAAATATGGTGAGGTATCGGCAAGCCAGAGCTGGTTAGAACGAGGGGCTTCAGGCCTCTTGGTCAAAAGGATCTGGATGGTCGAGCTTATGGATTTGTTTATGGCTGAATCCAGGCATTCCTGCTACCGAGATGCTTTCCCTGGTCAATTCCTTTTCTAGGCAGGCAAGTCAATTTTTCACATACGTGCGAGGTATGTGGGTGGTCATTGACATTAATGACCAGCTATTTGCAGATTTGTTTGGCGTTCCTACTGATGGCGCTGTTGTGATTTCGAAGGGCAAGCACGAGTTGACCCTCCATAAGCAGCATATTGAGGAGTGGCTAAGGCTCACCGAGGAAAGGAAAGGGTTCCCTATGAAAAAACTTAAGGACAGTCCTACAATGGGGATATACCCAGTCTTTTGTGCTCGTGCATTTCCTCAACTACTCACCCAAGGAAAGGTCTTGGGGCCTGAGCAAGCTTGGGTGATGCGGGAAGTCATGGAGGAAGGGGCCCATTATAACTAGGTTGAATTCCTATGTAATGGCTTACAGGGTGAGATTTTGGGGCTTTGTGAGCAAACGGAGTCCCATTCTAACATACATTACGCCTTCTACATTGGCTATTTAAAATGCTTCACGGAGTTCCTAGCGGTCTAGGAGGATGGGGTCTGGTCCGAGCTAGACCGTGACCAGATCCCCAAGCCATGTGTTCAACAAGTCTTTCAGACCATGCAAGCCTAGGCTCTCCTAGATATGGTTGGGGATTCATTTACTATAACGACTAAAGGTCTAATGGTTCGTAGCACTTGCAGCCAGGACAACGTAGGGGAGACTCCCCCTATCATACTCGGCAACGTGACCCAGGGTGGACATCTTATGGCTGAGGCCATGCCTGTAGAGTTGTAGAGGAAGAGACCTCCCCCTACTAGGGAAAGCCCTTATGAAGAGGAGCGACGATTGCGATTCAAGTCGCGGCGAACACAACCCCCCATTGGTGAGCATTTAGAATGCCAACTATTCCATGTTTAGCTAAGTGGTGCTTTGTGGCATGGTATCATTTGTGAGTTAATTAACTTTGATTTATTATGTGTATACTCTTTATGGATAGCAGAAGAAGAAGGTAAAGAAGAAGGTGACGAGGGGCCCTTAGACACGGGGCGACAAATAAAGACACAGGGGGCCTAGCTTTGGAAGAGAGGGCCCCAACTAGGGATACTGGGACTCTTGTCTCTAGGGTAGGGGCTCTTGTCATTAGGGAGCCTCTTCCTACCAACAAAGAGGTGTCTTCCCAAAATAAGAAACACGCCACCCTCCTGAAAGAAAAAGCACTAGTGCTTGAGGTAGGAGTTCCTACGGACCTGGCTAGGCCTTCTACAGAACCTACCACGATTGTCTTGCACCAGCATGATGCAAGACAATAGCCGAATGCTGGTGAGTTTAGGCTTTGAATGTACCCTACCATAGTCTACTTCCTCTATTGCTGTTATGCTTAATTATGGCTACTGCTACCATGCTTAATTGTGTAACAAGTGCCACCTTGGACGGAGTCATGGGCTAAAATTCTTGACAAGTTTATGTTTGTTCAGGGGCTTGTTGATGACATGATCAAATGCCTTCAACAGGAGGATCCTCGTGCGGGTGAGTAGGAGTGTTGACAACCCCTATGCTGCTATGCTACAACTCTTGAATGTATTGATTTATGTTATGTTGACATGATTGCTATACTTTCTACAGCCTCTCAGCTCAAATGGGACCCGGTTCGACCTATGGAAATTGGTGTGGTGCCCACACTCTTGTCTGACATGACTGAAGTGTCTCATCGCGTATTTGACGAGGCTTACAAATGTGTCTTGAACTCGGTGTGCTCCCTTTGGGAATGTAGACGTACCAACAAGGATTTATGGAAATGAGCCCATAGAAGTAGAGGGAGAAGGAACTGGCTGCCGAGGTGGAGAACCTCAAGTCGAGGATCAATTTCCTCGTAAACCATAGTTCCAACCCTGTGGAGTCGGAAAGGGCTGTGGTCAATCACGCTAGATTTTGGACTATTATCCGTCAGAACATAGAATCCACCCAAGAAATAGTCAAACAATAGATGTAGATGAATCTGGTGGCCTAGAAGTGCCAAGATATGAAGGACATCAACGCCAATATCTTCAAATGGGGGAAGGCCCAGGGGTACCACAAGTATACATACAAGCAAGAAAATGAAACCCATCGAAGGCTGTATAAAGACGCTACTATGGAGGCTTTCTCGTACAAGGCGTTTATGAAGGCTATCAGTGCTTTTGAGGCTTATGCCAAATTTAAAGAGTAGGTGCAGGTCATAGAGTCTCCAGATTTGGAGGTGACCCTTCCTACAGGGGAGACCGCCACCACCTCCCTTTCCTCGGGGCCTCTAAGATGGACAACTTTGGAAAGGGAGAAAGTTGTCGCTGCGAATGCTGAACCTAATGACTGGCCTTAAATGAATATCTTGATGGAGGAGATTGAGCGTCGTCTCAGGCTTGGTCTAGACTAGACACCTCTTGTGACAGACGCAAGCTCCCCTCAGGTTAGTCGCTTTGATGCTTTGCTACAGCTATGATTTATTGCATTTGTTGCCCCTACTAACTACTTTATCCTTTGGGGCGTAGGCTCTTAACAAGGATGTGAGGCCCATGGAGGGAAGGAATGAGGTGTTGGTGAGGGGCAATATGGGAGCAGACAATGTGCAAGTGGATAAGGCAGAGACAAATGATGAAGGCAATGCGAACAGGGATAGCTTGTGAGAGCATGAGGGGGGACTCCCCCTCTATTTTTTTTGTGGAAGAATTTACAGACACTGCCAATAGGTGAAAAATTTTGACTGTAATGCAAGACTCAGTTTTCATATTATTATGTGTGTTATGTGAAGTTTTCATACTCTGGTATGCTAGTTTTAGGCCATTTCGGGTCGTTTCTTAGTTTTAGGCCATTTCAAGCCGTTTGCATAATGAATAAAGCAAAGGCGATAATGCTAGTTTTAAGCCTTTTTGGGCTGTTTGTTAGTTTTAGGCCATTTTGGGCCATTTGTTAGTTGTAGGCCATTTCAGGCCATTTGCGTGTTATGCTGAAAAGATGACACCCTGGTGGGCTAAGTAGAAAGCGAATATGCGAGGATGGCGACCATGTGAAAGGTCGCAAGGCTGCTATGCTACTCGTAGTTGTTTCCTGACCTTTCGTGGGTTGACAGGGATGTAAGGTCGAGGCATTTCGCCAGGGCCTTTGCTTGTGTTACCGTCCTCCGCTTGAAAGGGCAACTCCACCCAGGCATTTTCTACCTGAGGGTCTCTTCGTTGGGCCGATCCCTTTGCTATATGATTGGTGCATGCATGAACAGGCACTTCATCTTCAAAGGTTGTAACCTCTAAACCTTGATCTATGTTTGGGTTACTAATTTCTTGCATTACCACCCCGTCACCATGGATTATCACCTCTCTACCCTTGTATGGTAAGTGGATTTCCTGGTGTATAGGCAAGGAGACTACCTTGAGTTGTCCTAACCATGATCTTCCCAAGATTAGGTTAAACCCAGGCATTTCTTCGACTACAATGAATGTTGCGTCTATGGGGAGCTCATTCCCTGCTACGAAGTTTACATGCACTGTGCCTTTTACTAGGACATGTGCCCCGTTGAAGGACCATAGGCATGATGTCACTGTTGGTTTGATCTGGTCAACCAGGCCCAGTTTCTCTATGATAGGCAAAGAGATGACGTTTGTGGCTACCCCATCATCAACATGTACCCTTCGGATTTGGTACTGACTGATCTGAATTGTGATGAAGAGAGGTGCCATAGTTACTTGGACCTTTTCGAGATCTTCATTAAGGGCTTTGTTGCTGAAAGTTAGTGGAGGTGTGGACTCCATGGGTACGGAGGGAAGTATGACTTAGTGGATCATTTTCTTGTCTATCGACATGTTTTCATCAACTGGGATTACTGTTAACATGTGGACTAGATCCTTGTTGTGAGGGGTAGATACTATGACTAAGTCATATAGGCTTAATGTGGTATTTTTCTACCTTAGGGTTTGCCCAACTTGGGTTAGGGCATTCAAGAAGTCTTGGCCGCTCATCTGTTTGACTCCCTCCTCCTCGATTCGTCCTAGAAGACAAATCTCCCAAGGGGAGATGGCCCCAGACCCAAGTTCAAATTTTTGGCAACAGGAGATCATAGGTTGTGTGCTTGCGTCGACCTTCGTCCTTGGTGACGAAGGTGTAAATTTCAAGGGCGAAGGCATAGTTTTAGAGATGCTTTTGATGGTATTCCTCTTCGACACCTTGCCCGTCAGGTAGGTTTCTCATGTTGTAGGGTGAGGAAGTTGTTTAATGTTTCTGCATGGGATGGGGGCTGTCGAAGATGTCAACCTCCTGATGATGAATGGAGCTAGAGGTGTTAGCAGACAGGGTTGCATGACCCTGCCAAAGGGTGATGCAAAGGTAGATGCTTGTGGTGGGACATTCAGGATGAAGGGCGACTGCGGACTTGGACCAGCCATTGGTGGCATGGGTGCACTACGTTAAGGCATGCGAATCACAAATGGTTGGAAGGGTGGCGTGGGATCATTGTCAATACCAATGGTGTTGATTATGTAATCGACATTGTTGGCGTTGAGGGGGTCGATATAGACATACATGGATTGGTTTTCAGGACATACTGGGCTACTTTCATCTAGCACCAAATTCCCTAGGTCAATCAATCTTTGGATGTCATTTTACAATGATAGAAAATAATCCATGGTATGACCACATAGTTGATGGTAGTTGCAAAACCTGTCCAGCTGAAAACCTTTAGGGACTGGAGGTTCGTTGGGCAGGGCTAAAGAGGGAATACTAAGGAGCTCGCAGTAGCATCGATGTCTCATGTTTGCTTCTTCTGACATTGATTTGTGTTGAATGTATCCCGCTGCCAACAGTTGCTTCAGGAGTTCTGAAGGTTTGAGGGGCAGCAGAGTATATTTTGAATGATCTTTATGTTCAAAGTTAGGTTTAGTGTATGTAGATGTCTTGGGTGCAAGGGCGGTAGGTTGTAATGCTTGGCCCGGCTTAGGCCGTGGGTCGGCGGCAGGTATGGTTGATTTCTTCTTATTTTTGTTTTCGTTGTTGCTGTGTTTGGGCTTAGCCTTAGCTACCACAGCAGCCACCATGGTCGTTGGGGCCTTACCTTTGTCCTTCTTTGAAAAACTATTCCTGTAAGTAACATAAGCTGGGTCTTTACTTGCCTAGGCTACATCTTGTATGCTTTTCGTCTGAGCGAAAGCTTGACTAAGCAAGCGTGGAGCAAGGTAATATAATTTTCACTTGATGAAGTCATTCACTACACCCTTAAAGATGGCTAACAAATGAGCCTCCACGATAGGTTCATGGATTTCGTTAAGGGTTGCGCTCCATCGTTGAATGAATTTTTGGACTGGTTCTAGTGTGTCTTGCTTCATGCTCATCAGCTAATCCAGCATGATTTCATGTCACAAACTGGATCAAGAGTTCTTCCAAAGTTAAAATGGATGAACATGGCAATGCGCGATACCAATCCAGAGCTTTCCCGGCTAGGAACATGGCAAAGACGCGAATGATCATATGCGGCCATTGTTGCAGCAACAAAGACTCTGACCAGAAAGTGATGAGATGTGTATTGGGATATCCTTCTCCATTGTACTTCGTGAAATTTGGGAGGGACATCTTGGGTGGTAATATCAAGGCAGGGATTGAAGGGTTGACGAGGTCATCTTGGTAAAAGTCCATGACTCATACCATGTCGAACGCAACAGCTTTGAGGTGTTTTCCTTCTTCGGTTAGGGTCTGAATAAGCTAAAACGCTTGGTCCAAACCTGGGGATGTTGTAGATGGCTGAGGGACTGCTGAGGCAACCACCACAGGTGGCATAGTAACAGTGGTGATTTGACCCATCAGCTGTGCTGTTGGGGACGCCCCTGCTAAAGGTGTTTTTTGTGTTGTCCACCATCTGGTGGGTGGTATCATCAGAGCAGTGATAGTGGCATGAGCTACCGCGTAGTCTGTTTGGGTCATTGATGGGATCCCCCATGGGCCTGCGCCAGGTTGTGCGATTTGGAGGGTCGAGTAGACCTGAGGGTGAGTGTAATGAGACATTTGCAATGATTGCAGAACAAACTGAAACACCACAAAATTCTGAGCTTAGTACTTCTCAAACAAGAACCGAGCTAATTCATGATGCTCCCCAGCATGACTAAAGCTTAAGGGCCCCACAGACAATTTCAAGTAGAGTCGAACTCAATAAAGAGTAGTTCCTTGGGACCTGCTGACGACCATAGTGACATCTGCTATCAAACATGGCAACTTCAGAGCTCAAGATACTTAATCCTCACTAAGTATGCATTCTCAGTGTATACGCCCAGCCGATCCAACATATACGCTCAACGTACACCCCCAGCATACATTCATAGCATATACACCCAGCGTACATGCCCAGCATACATTCATAGCGTATATGCCCAGCGTATACGCTCAGCATACATGCCCAACGTACAAGCCTCACATGTACGCTCAGCATGTATGATTGACGTATATGCCTGGCATGCAATCCCCGAAGACGACATGGAAACAACACTTCAAAGAAAGATTTTCTACAAAGCATCAACTCACATGAACAGAGCAATCATCAGGTGTTAACATCATGTGTTCTGGAGTTCATATGCTGAACATGTACATCTTGCACACCCAGCGTATATGCCCAGCGTATATGCATACCAATAAAAACTCACCAGAACCGTGTCAGATGAAGGTCAACCAAGCTGAAAATCTATAGGAAGCATCCTCATGGGATTTGAATTCAAATATGAACGCCAAATGACTTCTTTAGTTTTGATCAATTTTGTATGCCGAGGTCATACGCTCGGCACATATACGCTGGCATGCAGCATGGATATGCTGGCGTACAGCAGTTTACGCTGGCGTGCAGCATGTTGTACACTTGTAGAATTTCATTCTTTTGCACTCAGTCAATGTGCCACATGTCACTTGACCCGAGAGTCCAGCACTCCTTAGCCAATCATCCCCTCTCAAATCCGAACCCCACATCTAAACTTGTATAAAAATCCCAATTTTTCACTAGATCGGGGTTGGCAATTTTCAGCAAGAAACCAGAGACAAAAAGAACCAGAGACACGAACAAAGAAACGGTATGCTGGACCTCAACCCTATACGCTAAGCATATGGCCTTCACGCTATGCCCGTAGTTTGAACCAGAACACAGTCATCCCCATTGCATCCGCCGGAGCCTTTCGTCCACCTTGTGATAGATTCACAATTGCGTTAGACCGATGCATTGTAATCTTCGGTTTCACAATAATATATCGCATCTGTGTTGCTAAGATTTGTTACAATTTTTAGCTCATTATTGCATGCTTATTCTTTACATTCTTGTACATTTATGCTCCATTTTACATTAGTTACACTATTTACGTATAACCCAGCGTACAGTATATTAGTGTATGTTTGGGGAAATCCTTGCTTGATCCGCATGCAGAACACTCAAGGTACTCTACCTTCGTTAATTCCAGCTTGCCCTCAAGTGAAGGTAGGAGCATCTATGCTTATCTGGGGATCTCCTGGTTTCTGATTCATTCCAGCCGGAGACCGATGATTTCAAATAGTACATAAAATGGCGCTAGAAGGAGCGCATGAAACTGCTTAAACTTACTATGCTCTCATACCCTGATCCTCTGAGATTGACATTGCATCGACATCAAACCCAACTATGAAATTCCCAGATTGGCATCCTATTCTATAGAATTCCCAGTGTCTACGCTGCTGAGTATACGTTGTACGCTTTATGCTATAGCCAGCGTCTATGCTGCTGAGTATACGCTGTATGCTGTACACTGTAGCCAGCGTCTACGCTGCTGAGTATACGCTGTATGCTTTACGCTGTAGATAGTGTCTATGTTGCTGAGTATACGTTGTATGCTCTATGCTATAGCCAGTGTCTACACTGTTGAGTATACGTTGTAAGCTCTATGCTGTAGACAGCATCTACACTGCTGAGTATACACTGTCACTATACATTGGTCGTTGAAGCCTATACGCTGAGACCCAATCTATATGCTGTACGCAGCGAATGTAGGTGTACGCTGTACTAAGTATACCAATTCCATATCCCTTCCACCGTGTCGTATTCACAACCATTCATCATGAACACTGCGAATCCCAATGCTACAACCAAGCTAGTCACAGACATTATGAGCACCATGGCCATTCAAAAACCCCTAGCACAACCCACAGTAGGGCCTCATTGGTCTGTCAGATTGCAAGGGAGGAATCCATCATTTGACATTATAACTCAAGAGCAATACAATTTCATATGCATAAAAATACAAGCCAGCCTAGTCGTGGACCAAACCGAAATGAAGGTTAAGAGACAATACAAACTCTTCCATAGGGGAGGACATGAGTTCATTCCTTCCGCGTATGATATCATCCCTCTCCTGGAACATTACTCTGAGCTCATCTCACAACTTCTCCTACAAAGGAGCCAGTCTCTAGATCAGCTTGTGGTAAATCCTCAATTAGAAGAGGAGGATGACTTCGCAGCTCAATCCGAGCATGAAGATTCGTACCATACTCTTAGTCCACAAACCTATGCCAACCCGTTGTTTCATCCAGCCACAGGGGAAATTACGTCCCTTCAACCATTTAAATTCACCCAAGCACAAATACCTCAACAAGAATCATCCACACTTGTTCATATTCCCCCTATAATCGATCCGCAACTCAACACACTTCCCCTTGCTATTCCCCCCATTGCAATAGTAGCCCCATTCTCGCAAATACAACCTCCTCAAAATAATGTAGGAGCAACCTTTCCACCCCGAGTGATCAGGATGCTGCATGTGATACCAGCTTCTACATCTACTCATTATATCCCCCGAATCCAAACCTAAGGAGCCCCTTTCACCACTGTAACTCAACCAGTTCAGAGTACCCCTACACAGAGCATGACTCGCAAATGGGCAGCCATTAGGGCTAAACCACATCAATTCCCTCACTATAACATATTGCCTCACATAGTTCTACCGGCTAACATCCCTCAAGGACAACCACAACAACAACAACCCCTTGCCTATAATGTGCCACCCCTAGTACCACCCACCACGAATATTCCACAAACGTAGCCTCCAACTACACAACTTTCTTCCTTCTAGCCCATTGTCCAACAATCTAACCTGTATCCTGTGCAACATCCTCCACCTACTATCTCACCTAGTGCCCAAGACTGGGTTGATGCTAAAAGGCTAATGTAGGAGCTAACTGACAAGGTCAAATGCCTCAAAACAGTCACCGATGGAGAGCTCAAGGTAGTGGACTTCTATCACGATGATCCCATTAGCTCTTTGGTTCCGCCTCTAACACTACCCAAGGGTGTATCCTTGCACACGATGACTAAGTACAATGGGGAGACAGACACCAATGCCCACCTCATAACATTTAGATTAGAATGTGTGCTACTTCAGGCGTGGCCACATGCCATTTTGCGAGTGTTCCCCATGTCCCTTGCAGGGAGAGTGCTTGATTGGTATCAGGCCTTTCCACAAAACTCAATATCTTCTCTGGAAGATTTTTTGCAGCAATTCGTCACCAATTTCAAGTATAACTTTAAGCTTGAAGCAACACTAGACAGCCTCATACAGGTCAAATAAGCACCTCTTGAACTTGTCCAAAAATTCATCCAACGGTGGAGTGCTGCCCTCACTGAGCTTCACGAGCAGATCCTAGAGACGTATCTCCTCACCATCCTAAAAGGGCCTGTCAAAGATTTTGTCAAATCCAAACTATATTATCTCAATGCACGCACTCTGAGTCAAGCATTTGTACAAATCAAGAACATAGAGGAGGTAGCTCAAAACAGCCACGATCCTACATATTCAGCCTTTAAGAATCAACACAGTAAGAAAGACAAAGAAAAGGCTAAAATAACTATAGCGGCAGTAGTGGAAAAACAACAAGAGAATGTGGCACAACAAAGCAAACTGCCCATTGCCCTTGCCAATTACACTAAACCTACTCCTACAACCACACCTGAATCATCTGCATCACAAAACCCTACACCAAGTCATACGAGAAACTTCGAGAGGAAGGACCCCTCTCAATATACGTAGCTGCCCATGAAAACATCGCAACTATTTGACCAACTCTTGAAAGCCATACTGATGAAGCATAAATAGTTGTCCCCTGCAGTGATCCAAAGGCATGATCGATTCTGTCAACTGGTTCAGAACCCAAGCCTGGCAACACCAGACGAGGCCCCAGTACCAAAAGGCTTTAGAATGGACCGTTTTTGCGATTATCATCAATGTAATGGGCATGGCACTGATTATTGTTTCACCCTAAAACAAGATATCCAACAGATGATCAATGGAGGTCAAATCACTTTTGATGAAGCCAACCCGATCCAACCACAAAACCAGGCCATGGGTGTATATAAAGATCCTCTAAATACTAAAAAAGCACCGTATGTAATTAACACCATCTACTGTGATGACGAACTGGAAACACCTAGGATTAACACCATCCATTCCAATCATGAATAGCTAATGCCTAACAAACCATTTGTAGTGCATATTCCACCCAATCCACAACCCCCTGTGCCTCAACCATCATGCTCTCCACAGAAACCTTATGTCATCCGAATTCCCCCCACCGTAGCAGCTTCCATCATACCAACACACAAAAAACCATATATGGTACGCGTACCTCCCACTACTACTACCGCAAACACACAAACACCTCCTATTCGGCCTCCTATTCTGTCAACTGGTTCAGAACCCAAGCCTGGCAACACCAGACGAGGCCCCAGTACCAAAAGGCTTCAGAATGGACCGTTTTTGTGATTATCATCAACGTAATGGGCATGGCACTGATTCTTGTTTCACCCTAAAACAAGATATCCAACAGATGATCAATGGAGGTCAAATCACTTTTGATGAAGCCAACCCGATCCAACCACAAAACCAGGCCATGGGTGTATATAAAGATCCTCTAAATACTAACGAAGCACTGTATGTAATTAACACCATCTACTGTGATGACGAACTGGAAACACCTAGGATTAACACCGTCCATTCCAATCATGAATAGCTAATGCCTAACAAACCATTTGTAGTGCATATTCCACCCAATCCACAACCCCCTGTGCCTCAACCATCATGCTCTACACAGAAACCTTATGTCATCCGAATTCCCCCCACCGTAGCAGCTTCCATCACACCAACACACAAAAAACCATATATGGTACGCGTACCTCCCACTACTACTACCGCAAACACACAAACACCTCCTATTCGGCCTCCTATTCTGTCAACTGGTTCAGAACCCAAGCCTGGCAACACCAGACGAGGCCCCAGTACCAAAAGGCTTTAGAATGGACCGTTTTTGCGATTATCATCAACGTAATGGGCATGGCACTGATTAGTGTTTCACCCTAAAACAAGATATCCAACAGATGATCAATGGAGGTCAAATCACTTTTGATGAAGCAAACCCGATCCAACCACAAAACCAGGCCATGGGTGTATATAAAGATCCTCTAAATACTAAAGAAGCACCGTATGTAATTAACACCATCTACTGTGATGACGAATTGGAAACACCTAGGATTAACACCATCCATTCCAATCATGAATAGCTAATGCCTAACAAACCATTTGTAGTGCATATTCCACCCAATCCACAACCCCCTGTGCCTCAACCATCATGCTCTCCACAGAAACCTTATGTCATCCGAATTCCCCCCATCGTAGCAGCTTCCATCACACCAACACACAAAAAACCATATATGGTACGCGTACCTCCCACTACTACTACCGCAAACACACAAACACCTCCTATTCGGCGTACCCTCTATGTAGTCCGAGTACCACCTGCGGTCGCAATCGCGGAGGTACAACCTCCAGCCAGGCCAACCCCATATGTTGTTAGGACACCTGAATGTCCTGATGACTACAAATCCTTCACTCCACAAACACAGAATAAACCAATTTCCTATGTCATCAAGGTGCCTATCCAACCTAGCATTCAACCGCATTCAACCACCCAACAGTGACCCCGCCCTACTCCATATGTTGTATAGATTCCAAAACAACTTGAGATTCCGAAACCAACAGTTCCCCCACACCACACACGAGAACACCTAGCAGAAAAGCTTATGCAGGAACGCTTGGAGAAGGAACACCAACGACTAGCCTTAGGACTTCCCAAACCTACCCCGCTAAGTGCAATACCCATGACATCATCTAACAATAAGCTAAACACAAGCCACGAGGGTGAATCATCTGGAGAGTATAATAAGTCTAACTCAACGACTGCGGATAAATGTGATAAACCAACTACGCATGAAATAAAACTATTGGGCCCAATGGATCAAATAACTATTGACAAAAATACTCCAAACAATAAAGATTTAGCAACAGCTTTAACACAGGTCATGTAGGTGCTCAAGCAAAAAAATACTTCATTAAGCTTATACGACCTAGTGTTAGCCTCTCAAACCCATCACGAAGCCTTGGTGCACATGTTGACATCCATCCCAGTAAGTGAAGACCTACCTCCAAATGAACCTTCAATTCATGCGATAATGTATTCGCCTCAAGGGTCGACCCCTAAGCCACTAAGTTTCCACAATGACAACATCAAAATGGATGAAAAAACAGAAGAAGTGACAACCGCGCCTATGTTCATAATGATACGAATAAATCAATTCAAGATACATAGAGTGCATGTAGATGATGGAGCCGCCACAAACGTAGTGCCATATCCCATCATCGAACAATTGGGGCTTACAGGCTAATAAGATCAATTGCCACCACGTGTTTGAAGTCGTTCAGTGGATCATGCGTAATAGTCAAAGGCACCATGACTTTGGACTTTATAGCAGGGGATCAATTCCCCACATCTGCTGATTTTGTGGTCATCAATGAAATGCCACGGTTCAATTTAATATTGGGAAGACCCTAGTTAGCCCAACTGAAAGTAGTCTCTTCCCCCATACACGAAGAGATTCACCTGCCTTATGAAGGTGGCGAAATCATTATACATGGAGAGGCTGCTACACCTACCATCTCATCACATACTTACACAAATCAAGGCTTAGAGGTTAAGCTTGAAGAGCCTAAACAAGATAATACAAATGAACAAAAACCAGTAGGTGATAATCTCTTAGACACAAAGAAAAATTTACCCACCACAGAAACAATCGGGCCCGAAATTGTACAACAAACATAGAAACTACAGTACATGCAGAAACACCAGAAAGCACCAACGCAGGAACTATCCCATTAGACGTCCCTTGGGCTGAATTACCATTCAACATGATCAGTGAAGGAGACGCTGAATATAGAATCATACCCGTTAACACTACTCCTAATGTTAAAATGAGAAAAATCAAAAAATTACTAAAAGAATAAACGACATTCAAGTCCGAAATGATGTTAAACTACGTTCACAGTCCAGAATGACATTAAACTATCATGTCTGCAATGACATAAAACTAGCCACATTCAGAAATGGTCGGTCTACCAAGAAATCTACCTGTGTCACTTGTAACTTCCCTTGCTTACGCATGGCCCAAAATGGCCTCAAACTAGTGCGCATGGCCCGAAATGGCCTTAAACTTGTGCATGTGGCCTGAAATGGCCTTAAACTAGTGCGTATGGCCCGAAATGGCCTTAAACTAGTGCATGCGGCCCAAAATGGCCTTAAACTAGTGCATGTCGCCTGAAATGGCCTTAAACTAGACCATCCACCGACACTTTGTTTTCTTTGCGAATTCTAGTTCATTGTTCAAATTGATGCTTGCATTGTCGTGTTATCAATAACAGTCTTCGCAATTATCCTTCACTTATAAGTACATTCCTACTCATATTCCCTTCGTGCATTACACTTAAACAACAAAACAAACCAAAACATTTTACATACCCGTGTCGTGTTTACATTTAAACTCAAAATCCACAACAAAAACAAATATGGAGAAATATATATACGTGTAGTGACATACAATTAGACATGTACAATAGTCAACTGATTGTATTCATCTGTTTAATACAACTCAAAATATTCAATTTACGATTCATGTAAGAATGTGAGCTAGAATAATTTTAACAGTTGTATTCTTGGCAAAGGTATCAAATGCAGAATGTAGACCCAGACCCTCTACGAACATTTCAAGCTAACGCTTTTCTATGGATACTTCCTTCAGTGATTTCTTGTAATGATGCTTGTGGTTCTTCTCATCCTGATCCCACTTACACACCTTAGAAGCGAAAGCTTTCCAATCTTGGCACTTGATGTTCAGTAGATCTACCTGGGCCTTACACTCTGCTAGTTTCTGAGTTAGTGATGCATGGTAATTGAGCAGGTTCCAATATCTAGTATAAGTGATCTCAGAGGTTTGCCAAGAACGATCACCTATTAGTCTAGCTGAGGTGAACTCATACCGAGCCTTGAGATCATTGCATTCAATTGATAACTTGGAAACCTCTTTTTCCTTTTCTTGGATTTGCAACCATAACTGTTCAATGGAACGCCTACAGGTCCAAAGTGATTTGGCATTATGCACAAGACCTTCTACCACCTCGTCATAGACCGTCCTTGGTATCTATTCAACTTCTGGTGGGAGTGCAGGCAAGCTTTCAATACTAACGGTTTCAGATGGGTCACACTTCAGCTTGGCTCCTATACACACGAAAAGAACAAGCATTAAATTTTAGACAACAAAAAAAAGGAGTGCGAAACTTGAAAGCTGCAAAAGGCTCGAGACATCTGTACCTATCTCAGGGTGGGCTTGCTGAATACACTTGACCACCTTGTCGATGATACTAGTGATGAAATCCATTTTGCTTGGCATCTTGATCCAAGAAAATGATCTATGAGCACAAGGTGGACTAGCGTCAGGGGGCATTTCAGGGGGAGCCACTTTCATAGGCACTTCCAACCGCATCGTGGGAATTATCCTACCTTCATCTGGAAGGGATAAACCATAAAAGTAAAACACCATGGAAACAATGATTTACAAAGAAACACAATAAAACAAAAGAAAATATATTGTGTTCTCTGTCCCCTTCTAGGTTTGGAGGGTCACCAAGGTCCAATCTTCCCTTAAGGAAGCCACTGAACATTTCATCAACACCACCGTGGTCATTGACCAGTTCTGTCTCCATGGTGTCTTCCGCTAGCTCTTCCGTCCCTTCCACCTGATCTTTGTTGACCTCTTCCTCCTCAATTATTAAGTCCGTTGTAGCTTCCTCCTCCTCGACAATGGTCTCTAAGTCCTGTCTCCTCACTTCCCGAGTCAAGTCTAAAGGCATTAGTTTCATGTAAGCGGTCAAAACGAAAAATATGAATAAGACGAAAAGGATAATACAATAACTGTACCAGGTTTATTTACCTTAAACAGGAATTTTGAATCATATTCGCTTCACCCTTGGCTCTTCTATAGTTGAGGCCACATCTTTACCACGTTCGCGCTTCTGAGTCTTCGACTTTGCTTTCTCGATGGTCTCTTTGATGACCCAATCAACTCTCTTTGCAGTGTAGGGCACATTCTCTGGTTCCAACCTGACACTGTCACATGTATGAATTGAGGTACCAGATGATCCCTCAGTTGTGATTTAAACTGATTCATCAATTCCCTTGGGTGCATCTTGGGACTTAGCTACCTCGAATAAATGATTAATCCACAGGTGAGATAACTGAGTGCGATCACGCAAAACATACTTATTGTCTGCGCGAACCAC
The DNA here is from genome assembly GCA_015680685.1 of Gnetum montanum. Classification (NCBI taxonomy): domain Eukaryota; kingdom Viridiplantae; phylum Streptophyta; class Gnetopsida; order Gnetales; family Gnetaceae; genus Gnetum; species Gnetum montanum. The sequence goes on along the minus strand of MNCI01005255.1, from coordinate 108,814 downwards.
TAAAAATTTGGCCAAGAAACATTGATAACTTACGAAGAATGTGAATGTAAAATGGGACTGCATCTCAATGTTTGAACGTAATTGCACTATCTCCTGATGGAAACCCGACAACAAGAACTGGGCCCAATTATAACGCATCCCAGTTTCTAAAGTGGTTCACATGACGTGCACAGCTTCCACCCCAAGACTCTTCACTTGGGACAGGGATTTAGGAAACACCCGTACCCTAAACAGGGGATATAATTCATTAACTTTCACCACCTTTGAAGTCCCCTGCATAGGGAATCCCTTGGAGCCCCTGACAATGCCCAACCAATCTTCTAGTTCACGCACCACGTGGAGCTCTTTCTGCACCCTATCCAAAACTACATTCACACCATCTTCCGGGACACTGAAGAGGTTTGAAAAGAATTCAGCTGACAGATGGAAAACTATCTTGACACCCTTAATATGGGTGCTATAGTAGGTGACGGATTTGTTGAAAGAATCAACAATTCCAATCATCTCAGCTATAGAAACATCAGGGCTCGGGGTTGCAAATAACTCCATGAGGCTGGCATCATCCAAGCAATGGACAATAGATGGTGGGGCACTGGTACGCAACCATCACTGCACCTTGTTGATCTCCCTAAATTTCATTGACAGGGTGCTCTCAGTCCGCCTTGTCGTAACAGGGTCTTCGCCAGGGGGGACATCAACTACAAACACAATTTAAAACCATAACACCAGTGTGACCAACGTTGTAGCCAAATAAAAAAACTAAGGCATCAAAGAGATATTATCACTTACCTTCAGTTGTGGGCTTCGAGGTGCTAGAACCCAAATCAATATCACAAGGGAAAACTGGTACCTTACATGACTAATCTCCATGCAGTCACCCTCGAGCCATGCATTGTGCAAACACCCCGGAAAATCACTTATGGAAATGCACAATGTCACCCTTCGTCTGAGCTAATACAGATCCACGGAGGGTGGGACCCACCATGAAGGTCTCTAAGGTGGTGTGAGCCAGTGCGAGCCTGCCATCATTGATGCATATCCCATCTTTGTCAATTTGGGGCCTGCAAAAAAAATGATCGTTAGAACAAGAGCAAACGCTAAACGACAAAAATAGAAACAACAAACTAAACAACTTTACCTCTCTACCCGGTACACTGTGCCTGGAGGATTCTGAAATAATGTATGCATGCGCGCAGCCAAAAACAAGGTGTTATTGAGATAGTGGGGCCCATGTGGTAATAAGTCCCACATGTGCGATAATGGATGAGTGGATCTGGGCCCTCCAGAGGTACCTTCCTCAATCGCAAGAGGTCCCTCATCAATGTCCACCATGAAAACCATGATGCCATCTGAAGATCCAGGTAACATTGCTTCCAGCACGCTCCACGCCACTTGTTCGCTTAGGTGTGACCATATCACTATCTTGAACCTGTCTAGGATGAAAGAAAGGAAATCACAGGCCACTTCCGTAAACCATACCCCATTGTTATCAATAGTCAGATCAGGGGCAGGTTCATCGGTTTCAAGGGGCCCCAACCATGCTAGTACCCCAACCAACTCAACTACTAGGAGGAAAGGCTTAGGATCCCTGCAAATAATCAGAGTGCCATGATAAATCAGCTATATACCAAAATGAAATATAGAAATGAAAATCCATGTTCAAGGCCAATACAAACTATTCATACTCAGCATATATGCTATCGAAAAATTGTTCATACTCGGCGTATACGCTATCAAAAAACTGTTTACACTTAGTGTATACGCTTCGAAAATTGTTTACGCCCAGTGTACAGATCCTATACGCTGTGAAAACTCTCTATGCTACGAATCTATGCTTAGCGTACAAAATCTTTACGCTGAAAATCTACGCTCAGCTTACAAACCCTTTACACTGCGAATCTACACTCAGCGTACTGAATCTTTAGGCTACGAATCTACACTCAGCGTATAGAATCTTTACGCTGTGAATCTATGCTCAGTGTACAGACTCTCTATGCTACAAATCTATGCTCAGTGTACAGACTCTCTATACTGCGAATCTACGCTTAGCGTACAGACTCTCTACACTGTGAATCTACGCTCAACGTACAAACTCTCTACCCTACGAATCTACGCTCAGTGTACAAACCCTCTACGCTGCCAAGACTCTCTACGCCAGATAACAAGTACAAGTAAAAAAACAATTAACTGACGTAAGATTAGAGCCTACCTGTGTGACGATCCAGGCCACGATGGAATCCTAGGCCTAGGCAAACACCGCAGCATGACCTCACTATCCTCCATGAAATTCAGGTCGGGCCCCTTTCTCCCCTGGCCTTCTACCTCCTTGCCCTTACCCATTCCGGCGTCCTGTACGCTGAAATTGATAGGTTTACGCTGAGGTGTGAGCTTATACACCGAGCCTCTATGCTGACGTTGGGGTTTAAGCCTCTATGCTCATGCTTATGTTGGGATTTGAGCCTCTACGTTCACACTTACGTTGGGGTTTAAGCCTCTACGCTCATGCTCATGCCGAGGTTTTCTGCTCTACGCTTATGGCGGGGTTTGGCACATTACGCTTACGCTACGACTGAGGTTTATGCTCAAGCTTCGGTTTGATGCAGGTTTACGCTACCTCTGACAATTGACAGCCACCCTATATATAACACCACGTTAACCCCACCGCCACTACCGTCGCCTTTCATTTTTATTAATATTTTATTAATTTTATTTAAAAAATTATTCAAAGTACAAAATACGAGAAAAATACAAAATAAAATGACAAGGTAATAAACACTGCCACATGCTAAGTCCCTCGCAAACCAATTTCAGTTGCCCGCACTAAACATTTTGGTGCAAACTACCTGGTACAAATCGTATAGCAAGTAGGCATCCTTAAACTGCCACACGTGGCCCGGTAAGGCCTTAAATTGCCACATACAGCCTAATAAGGTCTTAAATTGCCACATACGGCCTGGTAAGGCCTTAAACTGCTACATGTAGCCCGGCAAGGCCTTAAACTACCACATGCGGCTTGGTAAGGCCTTAAACTACCATGCGTCCCGGTATGATGATAAACCACCACCATGCATGTATATATGAGTTACGATGCCAAGGAACATGTAACAACACCTACTAGCTCACTCTGCCCTATGTTTATTGGCAGGAGCAAGCCTAATGGATTATCAGCATTTATCCACACCATTGACCATCGATGGACCATATGGAAAGATCACAAGAGAAATCGACATAAATTCCATCAACTTAGGACTATCAACGAACGACACAGTCATAGCCTCAACACAAAAAACGTTGGATAGCTACAAAGGTATGATAAAGTCCCTCGACATAGAAGCTGATAGCATCATCGAAGACCCGTTGACTGAAACCCCATCGTTATGCCTGATGGTGAAATCAAGATATTAAAATTGAGTACACTATTGCAACTTCAACTGGCCAAAGACATAGAAGATGTGCTTCGAAACAATATAAAAGCATTCTCTTGGTCTTACACTGATATGCCCAGGCTATATCCTCGAATTGTCCAGCACAATATTATACTTGATCCAAAATTAAGGCCAGTAAAACAAAAAGTGCGAAATTTTAAGCCTGAAGTAGCGTTGACAGTTCGCAATGAGATCACCAAACTTTATCAGGCAGGTTTCATTCGGGCAGTCGACTACGCTGATTGGGTATCCAACATGGTCATTGTCCCGAAAAAGAACAGAAGCATTCACCTATGCATTGACTTACGGGATCTCAACGTTGCAACCATAAAACATGATTTCCCCCTACCCAGCATCAATCAACTTGTTGACTCAACTGCTGGGCATGCCTTGTTATCTTTTATGGATGGATTCTCCGGATATAACTAGATATGCATTAACCCAGAGCATCAGCTTTGGACTACCTTTATGACACCATGGGGCACCTTTTTTTATACAATGATGTCCTTCGGTCTCAAGAATGCTGGGGCCACATATCAAATGGCAATGACATTTATTTTTAGCGATTACATGCTGCACTCACTCAACGACTATGTGGATGATATCGTGGTTAAATCAAGGACATTGGAACAACACGTACAAGATCTTCACTTGGTACTAAAGCGTTGTTTAAAATATGAGCTGAGACTTAACCCAAAGAAATGTGTCTTTGGAGTTAAAATAGGTGAAATGCTTGGATTCATAGCCTCAGAAGTAGGGATACGAGTAGACCCCGATAAAGTTAAGGCCATAACAAACTTAAAACTACCTAGCAACCTTACCGAACTCCGAGGTCTACAAGGTAGATTACAGTTCATCAGGCATTTCATAGAAAAACTAACAGACAAGTTGAAACCTATGAACCACTTTCTATGCAAGAACATCCATTTTGAATAGACTTCATAGTGCCAGGAACCATTTGACAATATTAAAATAGCACTTGTTCAGCTACCCACAGTTTATCTACCTCAAAATGATAAACCATTTTACATCTACCTTGCCACTTCAGACTCGTCAATCATGTCCATGCTTTGCTAGAAACGAGATGATGGGACCAAAGTCCCTATCTATTACTTCAGCCATGCATTGGTAGCCCATGAGAAGAAGTATAATGAGGTAGAGAGGTCATGTTTAGCTCGTACCTTTTCCTTAAAGAAATGGTGACATTGCCTCTTCCATAATCAAGTCAATATAATCTGCAAGGATAATGTGCTTAGAGCCATCACAGGAAGCATTTACAAGTCAAGTAGAATAGCTCGTTGAAAAGCCATGATAGCTGAGTTTGACCTACACTACATAGCGCAATTATCAGTTAAGGGTGAAGCCATAGCAAATCAAATGAGTGTATCACCGATGCACGATCAAGCAACGATAGAGCCAGGGTTCCCTGATGAAAATGTGAGTGCAATGGACATAGTACCCGATGACTACGATGCTATTCTCAACTTTGATGGAGCATCCACCTCTTCAGGAGGAAGCGCTGCCGTCATCATCACCTATCCCTCCAAGGAGATCCGACCGTTTGCTTATTGTTTTGACTTTCACTGTACCAACAACGTAATAGAGTACGAAGGTCTCCTTAGAGGTCTCATGGTAGCACTAGCTTCAGGCATCGCATGACTTGTGGTAAGGGGAGACTCACAACTGGTTTTAAACCAAGTCATAGACATTTATACATGAAAAGCCCAACATTTACAACCATACTGTGACTTAGCCAAACACTTAATGAAGCAATTCGAAAACATGGACGTGCAACATGTTGCCAGAAATGATGATACCATCGCAGACGCACTAGCCACGTTAGCGCTAAACATATCGCTTGACATGTTCCATATGTTGCCAAGCTCCATAGTCAGTTGTGCTAAACCCATAACCGATACTCTTGATACATTACCAATTGCATCCGTTAGTACAACACACACGATAAAATGGTATGACGACATAAAAGAGGACCTTCTACATGGTGAAACACTGTAGCATCTAACAAATGCACAAAAGGACGTGGTACGAAAGCGTTCTCGGCAATATGCCCTAGTAGGGGACACATTGTGTCGTTGATCCTATGAAGGCATATTGCTAACATGTGTTAGTAGCACTGATGCCCAAACCATCATTGAGCAACTACATGACGGACTATGCGGAGGACATATAGCATCTAAAGCAATGGCAACAAAAATAAGAGGCTTAGGCTATTATTGGCCACACATGGAGCACGACTGCCTCTCCAAGGCTAAAACATATAGTATCTGTCAAAGACATAGTAATCTGATTCATGTCCCACCAAATGAGTTGCATACAACGCAAATCACATGGCCCTTTCAAAAGTGGGGGTTGGACCTTATCGGACCAATAACACCCTCATCTTCTGCAGAGCATAGCTTCATCATAACCGCGACAGAGTATTTTATGAAGTGGGTAGAAGCTGTTCCCATTAGAAAAAGCACATCTAAACATGTATGCAATTTCATTCTTGAAAACATTGTGACCCGTTTTGGCATCCCCATGACCATCATCACTGATAACGAGCCATAATTCAGCAATGCCAAAACCAAAACTTTCTGTGAAATCCTAGGGATCAAAAACTCATTTTCATCCCCTTACTACCCTTGGAGCAATGGGCAAGCAAAGGACACAAATAAACCTATTGTTACAGTACTTAAAAATATGCTTACCCAAAGCAAGAAAAGATGACACGAGCAGCTGGTATACGCGTTGTGGGCTTATCGTACTACGCATCGAACTTCCACAGGTAAAATGCCATATAGTCTTGTTTATGGTTCAGAAGATATTTTTCCCTTGGAATTACAGGTACCGTCTTTAAGGATCACTCTCTCTGGACTCCTCAACGAAGGGTAAAACAATGACATATGCATTGTTGACTTGGACTCGGTGGAGGAGGAACATATACGTGCCCTCGATCAAATTGAATGGTACCAAAAATGAGAATGACAATGCCATCGGCATGATGTTCATAAGCACCCCATCAAGGAAGGTGACCTTGTACTCAAAGATGTTTGGGAACACCCAGATAAATGCTTAGCCAATTAGGAAGGGCCCTACTTGGTCACCAAAGCATACGACAATGAAGCATTCAAGTTAGCTGACATGGAAGAAAATGAGTTTGCAAATCCGACCAATCATTTGTTCTTGAACCTGTTTCACATCTAAGCATGGATTCATGTACACGCTTGTCCTGGCATCATGATGGTAAACTGAGACCACAGCTCGTCCTGGCATCATGACGGTAAACTAATACCACAGCTCGTCCTAGCATCATGATAGTAAACTAATACCACAACTTGTCCTGGCTTCATGACGCTAAACTGATACCACAACTCATCCTAGCATTATGATGGTAAACTGATACCATAGCTCGTCCTAGCATCATGACGGTAAACTGATACCACAGCTTGTCTTGGCATCATGATGGTAAACTGATACCACAACTTGTCCTAGCATAATGATGGTAAACTGATACCACAGCTCGTCCTAGCATCATGATGGTAAACTAATACCATAGCTTGTCCTAGCATCATGACGGTAAACTGATACCATAACTCATCCTGGCATCACGACAGTAAACTGATACCACAGAGTGTCCACAATGACAACAAACTAGCACCAGTTTGGTAAGACAGTAAACTGCCACATTCACATTCACTAGAGTCCGCTAAGACTATAAATTGGTTTGTCTCTTCACAGTCTGCCAAGACTGGAAACTGGCAACATCCCATCCACCACGATGCTAAACGAGAAATGTCCAACGGGCCATGACATAGAACTAACCCATGATAGTCGGCCATGACTACAAACTGGCAATTTCATCTCTGGTTCCTCGATCTGTGGTTGCATTCAAACTTCATTAGAGCTGCTGAATCGCTCGCCATCAGCCGATCCTAACGCAATTGCTCCTATTCATATACAGTATCTAGAATCTCATCCGGTGCCTTTGTTTCATCAGTGGTTATTTAATTCTAAGCTTGCTTACTCACTCATGGGTTTCTTGTCTTCTTTGAGTTGTGTTTGTAGGATGACAGTCAGAAGTGTTCGTACAAGAACGCACTTCATCACAGCAGCAAGGTACCATACTGTTCCTAACACACGTAACCAGGTTAATCAAGCTAGTACATCCCCATTTCCCATTACATTTCCTCTCTATTCCTCAACATACTCTACTCAACCACATTCCAGCCACACTCCTGATACACCCAGTACACCCAAAACTTTGAGCATACAGTTGCATACTGGAACAATTTTAAGTAGTTGCAACACATAACATGGCACTCAAACATGAGTACAAGATCAAAACAAAGCTCTTCAAAAAAATAAAAAAACTCATGAGCCACAAGACCCTTGGCACTTCCCATGAGCCTTAGGTAGGAAGGCAGTCATCTTGCAAACAAATACTCATGTCTAAAATAATCAAGTAACATCTCATTGCATGGCTTTGACTCTCCGCCAATAGGCTCCCCCTAAACACTAAACAAGGGCCCTATTCCTCCAAAGAATGTAACACACCATCACGTGGCTTTAGTTATGCGAACAAGTTCTCTTAAACACTAAACAAGGATCTTGTTCTACCAAAGGATGCACATCTTATGTTTTGATTCCAAGTCTACTAAACAATGGCTATTGACAAGGATCAGCATAACCTGTATACACACTAGAACATCCCCTTTATCATGCACAATCCCTTGATCAGCTACAAACTTCATTTCCCCAATCCCATGTACTACTGAACACGGTGTGATGACATCTGCCCAAGTGTCGAAGGACAATGCTACTATGTTGCTTGTGGTGTTTTGCACTTCTTTGTCGACGCTCCTTGGGTCGATTCCTCCAAGCGTCAACAAAGAGGGGCCAATGAAACACCAAAAAATTTTGAGCTTAGTACTTCTCAAATAAGAACCGAGCTAAGTCATGATGCTCCCTAGCATGACTAAAGCTTGAGGACCCCACAGACAGTTTCAAGTAGAGTCGAACTCAACAAGGAGTAGTTCCCTGGGACCCGCTGACGACCATGGCAACATTTCCTATCAAACATGGCAACTTCAGAGCTCAAAATACTTAGTCCTCAGTAAGTATGCATTCTCAACGTATACGCCCAATGTATACGCCCAGCCGATCAAGCGTATATGCTTAGCGTACACGCCCAGCATACATTCATAGTGTATACACCTAACGTATACGCTTAGCGTACTTGCCCAGCATACATTCATAGTGTACATGCCCAGCATACATGCCTCACATGTACGCTCAGTATGTATGATTGACATATACGCCTGACATGCGATCCTTGAAGACGGCATGGAAACAACACTTCAAAGCAAGATTTTGTACAAAGCATCAACTCACACGAACAGAGCAATCATCAAGTGTTGACATCATGTATTCTAGAGTTCATATGTTGAACATGTACATCCTGCACGCCCAGCGTATACACCCAATGTATACTCCCAGCATATATGCCTAGTAGATGCAGTGTGTACACCCAGCGTATACGCCTAGCAGATGCAGCGTGTACGCCCAATGTATATGCATACCAATCAAAACTCGCCAAAACCATGTCAGATCAAGGTCAACCAAGCTAAAAACCTATAGGCAGCATCCTCATGGCATTCGTATTCAAATATGAAGGCCGAACAACTTCTTTAGTTTTGATCAAGTCTGTACATTGAGGTCATACGCCCAGCGCGTATACACTGGCGTGCAGCATGTATACGTTGGCGTACAACAGTTTACGCTAGTGTGCAGCACACTGTACGCTTGTAGAATTTCATTCTTTTGCACTCAGTCAATGCACCACATGTCACCTGACCTGAGAGTCCAGCACTCCATAGCCAATCATCCCCTCTCAAACCTGAACCCCACGTCTAAACTTGTATAAAAACCCAAATTTTTCACTAGATCGGGGTTGGAAATTCTCAGCAAGAAACCAGAGACACGAATAAAGAAATGGTATGCTAGACCTCAACCTTGTATGCTGAGCATATGGCCTTCACGCTATGCCAGTAGTTTGAACCAGCACATAGACATCCCCCTTGCATCTGCTAGAGCCTTTCGTCCTCCTTGTGATAGATTCACAACTGTGTTAGATCGATACATTGTAATCTTCAGTTTCACAATAATATATCGCATCTTTGTTGCTAAGATTTGTTACAATTTTTTGCTCATTATTGCATGCTTATTATTTACATTCCTATACATTTACGCTCCATTTTACATTAGTTACGCCGTTTACATATAACCCAACGTACAGTATATCAGTGTACGTTCGAGGAAATCCTTTCCTGATCCGCGTGCGGACCACTCAAGGTACTCTACCTTCGTTAATTCTAGCTTGCCCTCAAGAGAAGGTAGGAGCATCTGTGCTTATCTAGGGATCCCTTGGTTTCTAATTCATTCCAGCCGGAGACTGACAATTTCGAATAGTACACAGACGAGGAAGCAAACAGAGGCCACCACGTGGATGGGCCTAGGCCCATCACAGTGGGTGGGACGATCACATATGTAGGAATTGGTATGGGAGTTAGATGCAGTTGTAGAGTAGGTACAGTATGGACATGCGGTAGAGTAGCCTTGATAGGTGTGTTGCATGTTGCGGTAGCATGCTGATAAACAGCTTGCGGTGGCACAGTTGCTGCGGGTGCAACCGGACGAGAGGGGTGATGAGGTGCTGGGAACGTAGCATGGCTACCCATTATAGTTGCAGTTGCAAGCTACTAAAGCATAGGCATGATGGCGAAGGGGATGGCAACAGGCAGCGGGTTGGCCCAGAAGGACTGGGTAGGTGGGAGAAGAATGGGGTTGGCTAGGCCTCCCTCATCAGATTGGGAGTCAAGTTCCTCTTGCCCATCTTGAAAGGCATCATCCTGGTTGGACATTGTTCCTTGTTGCTCCCTAAGCCTTTTCAACTAGATTAGTTGATCTAGCAGCCTTTGGTTTGCTTGTGTCAAAGGTAGGGAAATGCCCTGGTTAGGAACGAATTCCTCCTCATTGCAGTAGGCGAACTCGAAGCTACAGTTTTCTTCGAGTTCGTGTGAATCTAAGGGCAAGTTAGCCTACACCTTTACACAAAGAAAATTATAATGCTCGTGTTTCTAGGCTAGGTCCTCAGGTCCTCATTTTTGGATCCTGAGAGATCAACATGTTTCTGGTATTGGATTCAACCATTATTTGGCACCAGTAGTGCCTTGGGCTGCGAAGGGCACCTCCATGTTGGAAATATTGATAGTCGTGGTGGCAAAAGTCATCAATAAGCAAGTGATTATGTAGAAATGCTAGAAAATAAGGAAGAATAGAAGGATTAGAAAAAAAATAAAAACAGGTGGCTTTTCATCTTGTAGGATCCCGGAGGGACCGTCGAGGCGACTAACCTGCACCACACAAGATGGAAACAACCTCAAAGGGTGTGACGTTTTCACCTGTGCTAGTTAGGGCGTAGGACGCATGTGAGACTACTGTAGAAGAATCTAGTTAAATCATCATCTGAAGGCTTATTATCTCATAGGGTTCCAGAGGAACCGTCGAGGCGACCGATCTACACCGCACGATGCACAAACAACCAAAAAGAGTGTCAAGTCTACGCTAATGCAAGTCAGGGTGTGGAAGACATATGAGACTACCATAAGACGAGAAAATTAACTAGCAACTAGGTAAGTTTTTTGTCTCGTAGGATCCTGGAGGGACCATCAATACAACCGATCTGTACCACACGGAATGAGGTACAGAACACAGGTGAGACAACCATAGGATGGGCAAATTAACTAGCAATCAGGTAGGTTTTATGTCTCGTAGGGTCCCAGAGGGACCATCTAGGAAACCGATCTGCACCACAGGGGTAGGGTGTAGTACGCACGTAAGATGATCATAGAATGAGCTAGTTAATCGACAATTGGAGGCCTTGTGTTTTGTGGGGCTCCGAAGGAACCGTCGAGGCGATCGATCTACGCCGCACAAAACGTAAACAATCGCAAGAGGGTGTCGCATCTACACTCGTGTGTATCAGTGCACAGAAGGCTCACAGAACTACCATGACATGTGGCAAAGGCACCAAAAGGCCCTCCTTCTAGTGCCAGAAAATTGTAGCAACAAAGAATGTTGGCGGCTGGAATAACGCCAAGGTCGGCAGACATAACAATTCCAACCCTGTGCCTGCAGGTGGGTGGTGCTGGGTGTGTGCGAATAGGGGGTGCCCTAAATGGTCTGGTTGATCAGAAAGGGACTTACATCAATGTCAATATAGCCTTTTGTAATATAAACTGTATGAGTTGCGAGATGGTGCTTATGGGTAGTTACAGTGGGAAAAGAAAGGGACTAAAACTGCAATGACAATGCGAAATAGTGAATAAACGTAAGTGTGACAATGATATGAGATGATGCTTGAAGGTAAAAAAAATAGAAAATAATACCAGAAGTAAATAAGTAGTAACATAGGATACAGTTAGGAAAATGCACCACTTCAGAGCTACAAATCTGTCCAATCAAGGGGAACACAATCGACTGCATGGCGTGATGGAGTGCAGAAAGTTCCATGGGTGACCAAAGCTTGCCAGGAAATAGGAATGGCTGTGCACTTGGGCATAGAATTCACATATATACAATGCAGGCGAGATCCTACCAAGGTGATATAATGAGACCCCGGGCTTTATGCCAGCCGAGAGAGGTTCGTTTTATAGATTGCTGGTCTCTCCTTTTCTTTCCCTTTTTGTGAGATTGTAGGTATTTCTTTTTTATTTGTTTCAACCAAGGAGACTCCCCTTTTCTTTTCTTTTCTTTTTCACAGACCCTTTTTTTGTTGTTTGACAAGCTATTTATAGGGCTGAAGGTAAGCAAAGGTGACCGTTTGAATATCACGTGTCACAGACTTGCACCACCTTACTAGTATTACTTAATCTATTTGTAACCGTTGAGCTTGCAAAACCATTGCGATGCGAGCAATAACTGCAATCCTACTATGTCGCGACTGCACCGTTGGCTCCTAGAAGCATGTGCCAACAGCCTGATTGAGGTGGAGTGCATTGATGTCACATGGCCACCTGCATGCCACGCTGTGTTTTGTGATGTGGCTTTCTTATCTTGGTGTAGCACCTTGCCGTGTGTCTTGCTGTATGTCACATACTTGCTACATGATGCTACGCTATGTAGCGTAGCAGAGCATAGAGACTATGATAGTTTTTCTAATTTTTAACCTATTCTACCATAGTGCAAGTTTTGCGGACTTTGATGATTTCGCCTTTCGAACTGCCTTCTATCCCTTTCCACAGGATTGCTATGCCTTGCTGCACCATGTAGCTCAGTGTAGCGTAGTAGCAGACATGGTCTACCGCTTCCTAGTGAAAAGAGACATCACTGCAGAACTCGAGATTGGGCAAGGGAGGTGACTAGTGAAGTCGTTGCTATGCTACGCCATATGTCATTGCATAGCGTGACATCTCATTCTGCCATTGTTTTCTAAGGCTTGCTACACTACACATCGTAGCGTAGTAGGCTTTGTGACTTAGAGAACTTGCCAAACTGCTTCTCCTGTGCACCTAGGCTACTGTCGTTGATTCTGGACACAGTTTCTGAGCAGGCTGCCAGCTGTTCAGACTACTTTGGTAGGCGGGCAAGTTGGTATGGAGCTTGCCCATGCCTAAAGTAGAAAATTTATTGAACTGGCCGTCCTGGACTCAGAACATTATTTTCCCGATGGACTGTCATGGTGCTGTGTGGACTGCAAGAGCCTGATGAAGCCAAGATGACCCTGCATTTTTCTTTTAGGGTGTTTTAGAAACCTTACTTAGTGTGGATCCAACATTGAAGAAAAGGTAGGTAACATTCATAATTATCCTTTGATGCTCATGAAACCTTTGTTCAACTTCAAAGTGGGCCCACATAGCCCTAAACCCCTTCAATGATCCTTGATAACCCTAAAAGCTTGCTCAATCTAGTTGGAAGTGCCTAAAACCTCTAGATATAGTTGTTCTATGTTGGGGGGAGGCCCATCCATGCTACCTGATGTGGATTCAATGTGCATGGATTCAGGGAAAGAATAAATTACCAAAATTTACTAGCTAATTAACATTTTTAGAAAGACCCTTTGGTAGCTTCTAAAAGCATAGAATGATAAATAATAATCCAATATTTTTTGTCTCAAATCTTCTTCATGTTAATAAACCTCCCTCCATGCTTTCTAGTGTGGAGCCAATGTGGAAGCCCAAGGGGTATGCAATAAAACCTAGTTTATGGTAAAAGAAAATAGCTTAATAGCCTATCCAAGTGACCTTTAGACCATGTTGGAACCTTCTAGAGTCTCTAAATGCCCCAAAAATAATCAAAAATGGCATAGATCTAATATTTCCCTCTCATCCATGTTGGAACCACCATGTTCATTTTAGAAGAAAGGGGTTTGATTATATGAGGCATCTAGTAGCCTCCAAACTAGTGAATTTTGGCACCAAATCTTGACCATCAACACTAGCAATCCCAAAGGTTAACATGCATGGCATGGTCCATTTGCTATCAAAAGAGCCTAGATCTAATATTTCCATCTCATCCACAATAAGGCCACCATTCCTAGCATGGAAGAAAGGGGGTTGATTGCATGAAGCACTTAGGAGCCTCAAAATCGGTGGATTTTGACACCAAATCTTGACCATTGACACCGGTAACCTTGGAGGCTAACATGCATGGTTTATTTGTTGTCAAAAGATCCTAGATATGAAATTTTCCTCTCATCCATGTTGGGGCCATCGTGCCCATCATGGAAGAAGGGGTTTGATTTCATGAGGCACCTAGGAGACTTCAAACTAATGAATCTTGACACCAAGTATCAACCATCAACATCGATAATCTTGAAGGTTATCATGTGTAGTCGATTGGTTGTCAAAGGAGCCTAGATATAACATTCTTGATTAATCCATGCTAGGTGAGACCTCTTCCACACTACCTAGCATGGAGATAGTGTGGATGTAGCTAGGAAGGTCCATGGAGAGTCCCAGATACATGAAAACAATGTCAAATTTCCTTGTACTTACACCAAAACATTAAGAACCCTCCCAGAATGCTAAAAATCAACAAAAATCAACCCCATAAGGATATTCCACACTAGGGAGGACCTCATCTAGACTAAGCATCCTATCACTAGTGTGGATGGAAGGGGATGAAGCAAAAAACTTGTGAAATTTGCATGAAAATTGACTTTTGGCAATAACCTAAACCTTCTGAATGCCACCATACTTTTGAAAGTGAACCACGATAGTCCAAAATTGCCTCCCTTTAGTTCTCCACATTGGGGAGGATCCTATCCATGCTAGGTATTCTACCACTATCATGGATGAAAGCATGTTAAGCCGAAACCTATGAAATTTTCATGAAAATTAACTTCTAGTGACAACCAAACCCTTACAAAAGCCACCAAACTTTTGGATGTCAACCAAAATAGCCCTATCCTACCTCCTTTGGATTCTCCATGTTGAGGAGGATCCTATCCATGTTGCGCATCCTAGCCCTAACTTGGAATAATAGGAGTAAGCTTAAAAACCACCTAACATTCCCTAAAATAACTAGATTTTCATCCTAGGTATCAATAATCAATACTAGCAACCTTGGAGACTCACATGCATGGCTAGAAGTAATAAAAAATAGCAAAAGATAGGGTTCCTTAGTTATTCCATGCTAGGAGCCACCTCTTCCAACCCGACCAATGTGAAAGTAGGGGAAAACCTTAGGATGACTCAAAAATGACGCTTAGACACCTCAAACAAACACTAGATATCCTTTTGTGCATCCTAGGACCATGCTTGCACCTTCTAGAGCCCTCAAATCTTTCAAAACTAACCTAAAATATCCAAAAAGCTATTTCCATTAATCTTCCTATTTGGATCCATGTTTAGCACCCCACTGTCAATATGGAAAAAAGGGAATAAGTCCAAAACCACTTAGGAACATCCATAACTACCAAATTTTGACCTAAAACTCAAGCCATTGATTCCACTTAGGAATATGCATGGTTAGTTATTATTCAAATTGGCATGGGTCTAGGATTCTTATTCCATCCACATTGAACAAGGTTCCTTCCATGATAGGAAAAATGAAAATATGGGGATGATGTTGCCTTTCCAGTTTTGGTAACAAGATGACACTCTCAGATACCAAAAATTTACCCTACAAAATCCTACGACCTCATAGCCTTAAGATTATGCTCATTTGACTTTATTTTGAACTTTAAAACTAATTTCCCCTAATGTTTCATGCTANGGGGGGGTAAGGTTGTGAAATTTTGGATACCCTTAAATAACTTTTAAACATGACTAGAATTAGCTAGAAACTTGGAAAATCATGACCTACAATGCTAGGAGCCTAAAAACCTGGTCGATGTGCTCCTAAACAATCCCAAGATCATAGAATAAGTGCACCCCCATTATTATATGTTGGGGCCACCATGCTCAACATGGAAAAAAGGGAAAAAGTAATTTCAACTTCTTTTGGCAGTCAAAATCAATCCAAATGGCCTCAAAACAAAGCTAGGGAATGCAAAACTCCTAGATCTGGGTTCTAGGTATTAGTTTAACCTTGGTTTGGCTTGGATTTGGATTTTTCATGTTGATCCCACTCCATCCATGCTATACAACATGAAAATATGGGAGGTGAAGCTTCAATACATGCTTTTTGACCTTTTCCAAACTCCACAGTGTCTAATTTTGATAGATTTTATCTTTTGTTGTCTTAGGAAGGCCCCAAATATAATTTTAATCATTTGGATTCCATGCAATCTTATCTAATTGGTTTCCACACTAGGACCACCCTACATAGCATGGAAGATAATTTTAGGCTTAAAAGGAAAGTTCCAGGGGTTTAAAATGATGCTAGAATTAGCCCATTCCCTTCCCTAGTCAACTACGTTGACATGTAAGCCATTGAAAGTTGTGAATTAACCAAAATAGGATTCCAAAACTATTTGGATGCATCATTCATGCTAGGGATCACTCCTTCTATGTTGGCTATTGTGGAAAAGAGGGGGGGGGGGGGGGGGGGGGGGGGGGGGGGGGGGGGGGGGGCGGAGGAGGAGGAGGGAGAGGGAAGGGTCTCATGTGAAAACCTTAAAACCTTCATTTTTTTAGTCCAACAACTTTTTTTTATGCTTAAACATACCCAAAAACCTTGTAACCTAAAACCATGACCTGATAAGGTTTAAAACTAGTAAAAATTTAACCTATTTTGACTTGTATTGGCACTTTTTTACAACATGTGTTTCATTTTTCTTGATTTCCTTGTTTTGAGGGGTTTCAACTCTTTTCAACCTTGTTATGTCTTATTGATCTTGTATCTACTTTTTCTAACTTTATGTTCTCTATTATAGTCTCTATAACCCTTGTTTAGCCTTTGATTGGTGTTGAATGATGGGGTTTGATCTTCCCTAACCATCACTACGCACCATGCGACAATGGCTTGCGAAGGCCTTAAACTCACAAAGTATAACCATAGTTGACCATGTTTAACCTTATATTGCCCTTAGTAACCTTCATTGATCAAGATTTGATCTATTTTGGCAGTAGTTTATTTGGTTTTGACCCATTTTTCTTTATTCCTAATGCATTTTTACATGTATGTTTACATTATTTGATCATTTTATTACACAGATGCCACTTGATGTGCTTATGTTGTCATGAAAATTAAGTTAGGAAATGAGGAAGTAGGCTCAACCAATCGAAAAGCCTAAATAAACCCCTCTCATGATGTTTCCAAACTATGTTGACATTAAATATCCAAACCTTGCACTTGAAACCATTGCATTATATAGCCATGACACCCTAAAGTAGCCTGATGACCATTGACCTTAACTTAAAAAACATCACAAAAGGTCCCTTAGTCAAAATTCCCATCTATGACCATGGTGGTGAAGACATTAAACCCTTGTTATGCAAAATTAAAGCCATCATATAGCCCCAATTATACCTAATACTCACATGTTTATTTGTAGTGTTATTTTTCATTGTTGATAGGTTACAACGAATGAATAATGTTGATAAATTTGATGACTTACAATGAAAAAGCCTAGATGCCATCTTGGCATGACAAAGGAACATCTTTATATGGCCTACCAAGGCCTTAAAGTACCACAAGATGGCCTGTTAAGGCTTTAAATCAGTAACATGACTTGCTGGGGCCTTAAATTGATGACATGGCATACGAGGGCCTAAAACTAGTGATAACATCGCTTGTCGAGACCTTAAACTGACACCATGATCCACTATGATCTTAAACTACCACCATATACTACCAGGGCCTTAAATTAATACCATGGCCTACCATGATGTTAAATTGGTAACATTGGCAACCCAGGTATCTTGGTTTTATCATTCTATATGGTCTACATGCATTGTAACATTATAACATGATTTGTTTTCTTGGTTTTCTTATCCTCTTTGAGTTATATTTTTAGGATGAAGCCTAGGTCCATTGCAAGGATACATATCATTCTAAAAACAAGTCATCATGTGACCTCGATGTGCATGATTCGATGAGTTTGCCCTACTTTCATCTAGCATCACTCCTTGAGCCTAGCCTTGTAGCCTTATTATGACCTTCCATACATTGGAGAACCATGTTTACCTATGTTCACCACTCATGCACTATAGCCATATAA
This sequence comes from Gnetum montanum, assembly GCA_015680685.1. Taxonomy (NCBI): domain Eukaryota; kingdom Viridiplantae; phylum Streptophyta; class Gnetopsida; order Gnetales; family Gnetaceae; genus Gnetum; species Gnetum montanum. Next base: position 90,721 of record MNCI01005255.1, on the reverse strand, counting down.
TATCTCTTCATTATGCTCCATCCTCAAGTCCACTTGAATGTAACACAACTCATTAATTGGAAAAATCATTAAGTTCATCAAGTGTAACACACCTCTCTTCAATGGAAAGACCAAGTTTTTTGAGTATAACATAACTCACGCAATGAGAAAACCATGTCAACCTAGCTCTAGTAATGACACCCAATAAAGGTCTCACCCTATGAAAAAAAAGGAAGAAAAGCAAATTTCCAAGAGGCCAAATGACCAATGAGACATCAAAGCCAACTAGACAAAGAAATCTTTGAGTGAAGTGATTGGATCCTCAAATGCACTTATCAAGCAACCAACACTTCAAATTATGTTAGCATCATGCTATAGCCATTATCTCAACATTTGAAATACATTTTTAGTGTCTATGACCATCGCCCTAATGAATAGTACCAACATCTCATTATAGCCTTATCACATCATCATAAGCACTCCTTGACATGGTCTGACATGACTAGATTAAGCATGGAGAGGAAATGTTAGTGGTGGACTTATAGTGATATTTTGTATTCTTTGTTGATGCCTCTAGGGTCAATCCTCTAGACACCAACAAATAGGAAGAATTGAAACACCACCAAAATTCGCATGTTGTAACTATTTTTCATCATGTAGTATTCAATCCATGAATCCTAAGGTAAAACTTCATTGTAAATGTGAGGATTGTAATCCATGGGATGAAATATCACATACTTTAGCCTTTTTCAGCTAAAAAATGCCTCATAAGTGGTCAAAGCCTCATTCCCCAAGNGGGCCAAGTTAAAAATGCCTTTTTGGATGATAAAAATGGTAATTGTATGGGTATTATGGGGGGTATATACTTTTCTATGTTGAAAACACCTATTGAAGGGTAGATCTCATCTATTCCCAATGTGGAGGGGTTCAACATTCCCCCTAAGTGTGGAAATGGTTTCCCCCAGTGTGGAGATTGCATTCCAATGTAGAAACTTCATGCTAAGCATGGAATACTTTCTTCCAACTTTGAAGATCTCCCCCCTAGCATGGAAGATTTGCTCCCAACTTGGAAGACTTCCCTCCATCATAGAAACTCCATGCTCAATGTGGAAGACTTTTTCCCAGCCTAGAAAATTTCCCTCTAGCATGGAAACTTCATGCTTATCATAGAAGATCTACTTCTAGCTTGGAAGACTTTTCCCTAATGTAGAAACTTCATGGCAAATGTGGAATATCTTCTCCTAGGATAGAATCCATCCTCCCAACATGGAAGGCATTTTCCTATTACTATTTTTAGTAAATGGAATTCTATGGGGGTACAACACTTACTATATATGGTAAGCCCCCAAATTTTAGCACCTATCCCACTTAAACATAAGAGAAATTTGTAGCTAGTTTTCATCTACAATCAAGCCAATTTGCAATAAGATTTATGCCCCAAAATCCTACATAATCAAGCACCAAACACTATAAATAGTTTCCACACCCTTTGCATTTACATACCTTGGCATTTTTTGCAAGCATTTTTGCATTCAAGAGCTTTGAACACATACAAAGCCTCTTGAATCCCTAGCATGGAATTCCCTTTTAGGTAATTTTTACCTCCCATAGTAATTTTTATCCCCTATAGCCATTGTTACAACCCTATAGCCATTATTACAACTCCCTATAACACCTTGCTATAGATCTAGTGTAAGAAGTAGCAAAGGTTTGAAAGCATTAGGAGTTGTGGCACATCTAAATTGTGGAGCAAAAAATTCCAAGCCCCCACCAAATTGAATCCCCCTACCCCTAGAAACATTCTTGTAGATAATATCTGAACTCTCTTTATTTTTGGTGAAATAAATGTTACAGTTTTAGTTTATGTATGAATTAGATCTAATGTCACCCTTTTTTAGGTTCAATTGTTTTTCCGCTCCTTGTAGTAATGGAATGTAATTTCTCTTTTCCTTTTCTTTGAGATGTAGAATTAGGTCTAGGTTGAGATGGTAATTTGTTTCTAGTTAAGTCCTAGAATATTCTCCTAGTTTCACTCATAAACTATGTACTTTCTTCTATAAAGGAAGTGAGGCTTTGGGTGAGTTTATCCAAGTGTTTATTAGTTGGATTCTTAAATGGCCTAAAATTATTTTGAGGATACTGTTGTGGGTAAAATGGTCATTGAGGAATGTTCATTGTTGGTTGGCTCTTAAATTGTTGAAAAGGCTTAGCCAACTCTTGCATTTCATCTTGACAATAATACAAGACTGGGTAGGTTGTTTGGTCATGTTGTGGACTTCCACAAATGTTGCATGCTTCACTTTGAATTCCATGAGCTTTGTTTTTTAATTAATCATGTTAACTCATTGATTTTTCTATTTAATTTTTCTATTTGTTGAGTCATGCCTTGCATAATGATGGGTTTTGGCCAACATTTACTTTGGTCTACTAATGAATCTATAATTCTCCAACCATCTTCTGGTGTTACATTTAAAATATTTCCCCCACGTGCAAAGTCAACATTTTGCTTACAATAGGGTAGTAAACCTTCTACAAAGATTTGGATTAATTGATGGGCTGGGAAGCCATGGTTTGAATTTTTTAAACATAATCCTTTAAATCTATCAAAGGTGCTTTCATAGTCCTCATCCTCATGTTGCATAAAACTCATTAATTGTTTTCTTAATGAGTATATCCTATCATTAGAAAGAAATATTTGTAGGAAAGTGTTTTTAATCTCATCCCAAAAACTAATTTGTGTTTGAAGGGTTTGTAGCCAAAAATCAGCTTTGTCTTTTAAGGTTGATTTGAAAGCAATCATTTTAATTCTATCCCCACTTTGAGGTGCTAACATAGCTAATGTTGTTTCAATTTATTTTATGTGAGTGATCGGATCTTCATCATTTTTCCCCTTAAAAATATGTAATAGGTGAATATTTTTAACCTTTACATCTCTTCCTTGTGGAAAAACTAATGGGCCTTGAGGTATAATTGATGTTGTTTGATTTAATAATTCTCTAAGGGTTTGTCGTGGGAATGGCTGATTAATTTGAATATTAGAACTTAAACTACCAAAAGAAAGAGAAATTGGTCCTAAAGAAAATGAAGGAGGTACATGACGTGAAGATGATCCCATAGTATAAGTTGAAGCTATTATTGAAGTTACTATCGGACTTGGTAATGAGGTTACTATTGGTGGAGTTTGTATATTCAAAGTATTATTGGTTGGGTGATACCTCCTATTGTGGTTACATAGGTTGACATTGGGGTCCTATTTAGATTTTGAGATCCTACCCTTGTAGTTGAATTCATGGTTGATGTTGGAATGTCAAATAGAGGGTTCCCAATTATGGAAAAATTAGGTTGTATTTTTTCATTGGGATTTTGTGTCTTCTGAGGGGAAGAATACTCAGATCTTGATCATATTGGTTATTTTTTATTTTCATTTTGGTTAAATTTTGTATGTTTATAAAGCGTAAGAGTGCCTCTAGACGATTGAATTCATGTGGGTTTCTTTGGTTGCTTTGTTGATATCATGAACACTCTTCGTTGACACTTTCATGGGCTACCATTCCTAAAAATTTACAAATTGATTTAATGGATGTGGCTTTAATTGCAACTTTTCTAATGGTTTCAGCTAGCAGTACCATAGGAGGAGCAAATTCCTTAGATTTTTCTTTATTTTTATTTTTATTTATTTATTTTTAAATAAGAAAAACAAGTAAAATAAACCATTTCTGAAAAAAATAAAAGAAAAATAAAATGATAAAAAATGCATGAACAAACAAGTAAAATAAAATAAAAATTAAAGCTTACTGAACCCTTAATGATGATTAACTTTGCCAACCTCCCTAGTAACTATGCCAAATTGATGAGCCAGGAAAAATTTGGTGCTATATACCTTTATAATTTATTTTTCTTTTTCTGTTTTAGAGATTTTCACATCATCTATGATTGATCCACGAGTTGTATCTAGTGGAGGAATGGTTAAAAAGTCAAAGAAATCATCAAGACGATAAATAGTTAGAATTCAATCTAATTAAATTCCATACTTATGCATATTACTCATAAGTAAAATTATAAACCTTTATCCTAATTTCTAATCATAAGTTCAAGAATAAAGATTTATAATTAAATTAAATTAAAATTATAAATAATAATTGAAAATCACAAAGGAGACCTAGCTAAATTGCAATTCTACCTTGTTGTCTCCACAATGCAACAATTTTGATTGTGAATTACAATAATTGCCACAAGGCTCAACAAAAATATCAAGAATAATTAATTCCAATGTGATATGGAATTTACTGGTATCAATTCCTCCTTTCCTATTTTCTCAAAAGAAATGATTTTTTATTTGATGTGTATGAATAATCAATTTTTCTTCTTTTTTTCGTGCCTGATGAATGCCTTATTTATAGTGCAACAAGGTTTTAAAATAAATATTATAATAATATATGGATATTGCAAAACCCAATACCAATTCATTAAAACTGGTACTACTACCAATCTTGGATTTCTAATGTTTTAAATTAATATGGATTCTCAAGGAAGTGGAAAAAGAGACGTATGTGATGCTCCATGCATTCATCCAAGAATAGGGTTTGATTTGAGCCGATGGAGAATCTGATAGAAAAGCACACATAATAGTATCAATTGGCATATGCTTTACTTGATTCCCTTATCATCTATGATATTCTCTACCATGGTCTTCACTGGCGCCTTGTCCTCATCAATCTCCACCATGCCATTGCCTATACTAATGTTTAAAAATAAGTATTTTAATAATAACTTAGATAGCTCGCAACCAGCAAAATTTTAGGAATATCATCATTGTCATTGTTATCCAATGATGGTGATGGTGATGATGGCAGGTTCAAATCTAGTAGCAACAACCTGCATTTTTCTTGATTCTCGGATTGCCACCGAGGTCTTAGACAACTAGCTTTCCTATCACNTGTACTAGTTAAACTAAAATTAAAATAAACTAAACCACACCAATTATATAATCATAAAATAATAATAAAGTAATATTTACAACTTACATAAATAAATAAAGTAATCATTAAATAAACAATTAACTATACGAAATATAGAATGAAATTAATAAAAATGCATAAGTTTGACAAAAATACTTATTAAAATTGAACAAATTTTTTTGGGTTCAACATCAACCAAGCCTTAACTAAAGGTCAAGCTATAGGCACACAACTTATAACCTTCCCAATGGAAGACCATGTAGGCATTGACCTTGAATTCCCTGATGAAGATGTCAAGATTGGTAGTGAAGGACTTGATGACTATGAGGCACTTATGCACTTTGATGAAGCTCTAATTGCTACCATCATAACATCACCTTCTAGTGTAATCCAAACCTTCACTTATCATTTTCAAATCCCATGTACCAATAACCTAGCAGAGTATGAAGGATTAATTAGGAGAATGATGGTAGCTCATGACCAAGAAATCAAATTCCTAATGATAAAAGGTGATTCACAACTTCTGGTTAAAACAGAAACCGTGGGATCGTAGGACACGCACAGAAGACCCTACCTTCACCTGAGGGCGAGTTGGAATGCATGAAGGTAGAGTACCTTGGGTGGTCCACACGCGGATTAGACAAGGATTTACCAGCACGTATGCCGAAGTGCTATACGCTGGGTTATGCGTAAATGGCATAAACGAGAGCGTAAACAACGTAATAGATGTGAACAGGGCGTAAATATGAACGAGCATAAATAGAAAAAAACATGCAAGAAATTAGCGTAAATTGTAAACAATGGTATTACAGGGTCAAAGTACAGTGCACCGGTCTAACGCAGTTGTGAAAAAACACAAGGCAGACGAAAAGCCCCAGTGGATGCAGGGATGACTCAGCTGGTTCGCACAGTAGGCAGAGCGTAGAGACTGTGTGCATGGCGTACAGGGCTTTTCAACGTAAGAGGGTTTTAGCTCTGGTGCGTAGCGTAAATGTCTCTAGTATGCTCTGGGATGTTTGCCAACTGTCCCCCCTTGGTGAAATGGAAAAGTGGGATTTTTATATCGGTTGTTACGCTAGACTCGGGTTAGGAGACACGTAGCACGTTGACCGAGTGCATGCAATTTAAAAATATACAACATATTACATCTGCTGGGCATATATGCGGGGCGTATACGCTACATCAAGCTGGCGTACATGCTGGGCGTATACGCTGGACGTGCTAGGCGAGTGTGAACTTGGATGGAGATGCTATGGATGCTGGGCGTACACGCTGAGCGTACATGCTGAGCGTACACGCTAACAATGGCTAGGCGTATACGTCGGGCGTACACGCTGACAGCTGTCGACTTGCTTCAATTCTTGCTCTTCAGTGCTGTCTTCATTCTATCATTGAGACTTCATCGTTGGGCGTATGCATCTGTAGTACCTGCTGAACGTACAGGTGAGGCATGTACATCGGGTGTGTAAGTCGGATGTCTACGCTGGGCGTATACGCTGGGGATGTCAGGCGTATACGCTGGGTGTATACGCTATTGATGTTGGGCATATATGCTGGTACTGCACACTTAGTGAAAATTAAGCCTTTCAATTCCCAAAGTTGCAATGTGCGACACCAAATGTAGACGTGGCTGTTCGTGGGTCCTAGGGACATGCTTCTTGCTGGGGGAAGTACCAAGATTGAAATTTTGTCTTGTTTCATTGGCTCCTCTTTGTTGACGCTTGGAGGAATCGACCCAAGAAGCGTCAACAAAGAAGTGCAAAACACCACAAGAAACTTTATATAGACTTTGTTCTTTGCCACTTGACTAGACGTCATCGCACCGTGTTCCGTAGTACATGGGATCGAAAAAGGGGAATTTGTAGCTGATAGGAGGAAAGAGATTGTGGGGATTGGTGACTCCCCAAAAAATTATGCTGGGAGATGGGGTGCTCGGGTGTGCGGCATGCTAGTCCTTGTCAATAGCCATTGTTTAGCAGACTCGGAGTTCAGACATGCGATGTGCGTTCTTTGGTGGAACAAGGCTCCTGGTTAGTGTTCAAGAGAACTTGTTGGCAAGACCAAAGCCACGGGAGGATGTGTTACATTCTTTGGAGGAACAGGGCCTGTGTTTAATGTTTAGGGGGACCTGTTGGCGGAGAGCCAAAGCCATGCAACTAGATGTTTCTTGACCTTTTTGGACATGATTACTTGGTTTTGAGACAATTGCCTTCCCGCCTGGGGCTTATGTGGGAAGTGCCAAGAGTCTCGCTCTTTTTTTTTTGAGCTTTGCATTGATTTTGTACTCATGTGCAAGCACCATGCCATGTGTCGCAACTTCCTCGAGGTGTTACAGTGTGTGACAGTGTGCTCAAAGTTGTGGGTGTACTGGGTATATCAGAGGTGTGACTGAATGTAATGTGCTGGTGAACGGATAAAGAATGAGTCGGCGAATGGGGATGTACTAGTGAACGGTTTGATTTAGTCTTGTCATGCATGTTGTGAACATTGTCCCATCTTGCTGTTGCGAGGAGACGCATTCTTGTGCAAAAACCTCTAGGTGTCATCCTACAAACACAACTCCAAGGAGACAAGAAAACCATGAGTGAATGATCAAGCTTAGACTTACACGGCGGTAGACTGTATGTCAATAGCAGCAGTGTTGGTAGGATCTCCTGATGGCGGGTGATGCAGTGATGAAGCGTAAATGTGACGGCAGATTGATGAACCAGAGACGAACTTGCCAGTTTATAGTCTTGGCGGACTATCATGGGTTAGTTTTATGTCGTAACCCATTGGACATTGCCTGTTTAGCGTCGTGGAGGACGTTACATTGCTAGATTTTAGTCTTAGCGGACTATGAGGAGGCAAGCTAGTTTATAGTCTTAGCAGACTCCGATGGTTGTGACGGTGGCAGTTTACTGTCGTGCCAGACGGGTGATGGTTTATTGTCATTGCGGACACTATGGGGTATCAGTTTATTGTCATGATGCCAGGATAGTTGTGGTGTCAGTTTTGAGTCGTAACCTAGGACTGTTCTGTGGTATCAGTTTACCGTCATGATTCCAGGACGAGTTGTGGTATCAGTTTATAGTCGTGATTCTAGGACTTTCGCGTACCTGAGCTTGTACTCAAATGTAGAACGGTTTTAGGAACAAGTGATTTGGGTTAGCATAGACTGTTAGGGCGTAATCAGACTTATCAGCATAAACATTTTTCTGCATTATTGTCACAGCGTAAGCCACGGCGTCATAAGTTCTCTATGTGCGAAGTTTCATCAGCATGATTTGTTTGTTCTATCAGCATAAATCTTGTTTACTGTGAAGGCGTATACGCCGAGGGTTTGTTCAGCGTATATGCTGTACGTGCGCAATTCTTTTTACGGTGTAGACTTACTTTTCCTGTTTCTAGCATAAACTTGTTTGTTCCGTGCTGGCGTAGACTGCTTACGCTGAAAGCGAACTTGGGCGTATAAGCCAAGGGTTTCTTGGGCGTATACGCTAAGTGTACGAAATTCGAGTGATAGCATGAAACAGTTCATTGTCGGCGTATACGCTAAGTTAGGCAGCGTATACGCTCAGTGTACAGCATATACGTTGAGTCTAAGCCGCGTATTATGCTAAGTGTAAACATTTTTACCAGCGTATATGCTGGTTTAAGCGGCATATACGCTAAGTGTAAATAGTTAGTAAAATTTTTTCAGATTTAAGTGTCGATTTATGATGTAAACTTTCGCTTTTCGGGCTATTTTATGGTGACGTCATGATTGATTACAAGGACAGTAAGCATTTCCTTCTCGTTGTTAAGCTTGTCGGGGTCTTAGCATGGGTTGGCCCCATTGAGGCCGGGGAAGCTCCCCCGGATCTAAGCATGGATGACAACAGGGTTTGGTTCAGGGAAGGCGCATGTGGATTTCTGGCCTTCCTGTTAGAAAATTTGGAGGTGGCTATCTGGTCAAATTTTGACGAGATGATTGCACGGAGCATGCTTGAGGAAATGCTGCTAGGGGCTGCAGAGGGTGTCATGGTTTTCATACAAGACATTGACGAGGGGCCTCTTGTTAACGAGGATGGTACTACCCGCGGTCCCCGGTCTACACGCCCATTAACGCACGTGTGGGCACTATTGCCGCGAGGGTTAGACTACCTCAATAATACTCTGTTCATAGCTGCCCGTGTGCACACAATATTCCAGAATCCTCCCGACACAGTGTACCGAGTGGATAGGTAGGACTATTTAAGTTTACTGTTTCCTTTCGCCATTTGGTGTTTGTTTTTTGTTTTGACATATATTTGTTTATAGACCGAAAACCAACCCAGACAGGACATTGATTGAGGATCAAGGACTAGCTCTTGCTCGCACTGCCCTGGAGGCATTCATGATAGGCCCCACCCTTCATGGAATCATTCTAGGTCAGACTAAATGGGCGATCATCCATTTTCACAAGCAGTTCTCTAGAGCGTTTGCGATGTGCAAAGCTTGTGGGTGGCTTCATGAAGACTGGTCGGACAATGGGCCAGTCTTCCCTCGTGACTTTGGCAGCACCTCTAAATCCACCACTAATGGTAAATGATAACATTTCCTAGATATGTTAATAGGTTTTTCCAACTATTTTGGGTTACGCTGATACGACCATTTTAAATTGCTTTTACAGTTGATGTACCTTCTAGTGAGGATCCGGTGACAACTGGACAAACTGAGACTACTTTGTCAATGAAGTTCGGAGGGATGACTAAGGCTCAGAAGTGGTTGTGTAATCACGCTCCTCCGTCCATTGTTCGTTGCCTAGATGATGTCGGCCTCATGGAGCCTTTTATGACCCCGAGTCCTGACGTATCCATTGGGGAGATGATTGGGATTGTAGACTCTTTTAATGAGTCTGTCTCATACTATAGCACCCGGATTAAGGGTGTGAAGGTAGTTTTCCATCTGTCACCCAAGTTCTTTTCAAACTTATTTGGCATACAGGCAGATGGCTTAAATGTAGTATTAGACAGAGCTCACAAAGAGCTCCAGACGATTCGTGAGTTGGAAGATTGGCTAGGCGTGGCCAAGGGTGCCAAGGGATTCCCGATGCTGGGGAAGGCAAAAGTTGTGGAAGTGAATGAACTATATCCCCTGTTCAGAGCACGGGTATTCCCTAAAACTCTTTCCCAGGTGAAGTGTCTTGGGGTTGAGGCTATTCGTGTCATGTGAACTATTTTGGAAACAGGCATGCGATATAACTGGGCACGATTTTTGTTGTCGGGAATGCACAAGGAGATAGTGTGGTTGTGTTCGAATGTCGAGGTGCAATCCCATTTCACCTTCACATTCTTCCCTGGTTATCTTCGCCATTTTTCCGAGTTCCTGGTAGTTCGCGTAGACAACAAGTTTGTTCTGTGGGATCAGGGTCAAATATCTCGCCTGTGGATCAATCACTATTTGAGACAGCTAGATCCCAAGATGCACTTGAAGGCATTAATGAATCCGTTTCTATTACTACAGGGGGATCATCTGGCGCTTCAATCCACACACGTGATAGTTTGGGATTGGAGCCAGACGAGGTACCCTACACTGCTAGAAGGGTAGAACAGGTCATCAAGGAGACTATTGGCCAAGCCAAGTCCAAGCTAAAGAGGCTTGAACGCATGGTTGAGGAAGTCGCTGGTGTGAACCAGCCACGTGTGAAGCAGATACGCTTCAAGATGCCTGGTAAGCGGACCTCGCTTGCTTATTACTTTATCATTTTCATTTAGTTTATAACTTTTACTTTAATCGCTTACGTGTCATTGATATTTTTGGCTTGATTTGTAAAAGAGTGAGGAAGCAGGCTTTAGAGACTATCATCGAGAAGGAGGAGACCAACACAGAGAAGAATAACAAGGAGGAACATACGGAGAAGAGCCAGGGCGGAGGAATGGAGGACTTAAAGGAGAAGACCACGGAAACTGAGCTGCTGGATGACTAGGGTAGTGTCGATCAAGTGTTCCGCAGATTTCTTCAGGGAGACTTGGGTTTAGGCGCTCCCCCAGAAGGTGGTGAAGGGCATGGTATGTTTTTCCTTTTATCTCGTTTCAATTTCTCCTGTCAGTTATCATTTTTGTGGTATTTTTTATTTTTGTGTTTTTATCTTGTCCAGATGAAGGCAGCGAGACCAAGACGGTGCATTTGGATGTACTGATGAAGACGGCTCCCTCGGAGAGGACCGCTGAGGTTAGTTCATCCCGTACCCATGAGCCATTTACTTGGTCTGAAATGCCAAGCAAAATGGATTTTGTGGTTGGACTCGCGAAGGAAGTTGTTGAACGGATCCAGGAGGCCCATCCTGACATAGGTATAAGTCATTTAGGAGTTTGGAACTTTACATCTTATTTATATTGTCCTAACATTTGTATTTTTTTGCATGGGTAGGCGCTCAATTGAGATGGGATCCCTCTGAAAGCATTAGCATAGAAAGTCTAACCGCACTTTCCCCAGAAGTGGAACAGGTGCCAAGGCCTATTTACGATGGGGTTGCTGAAGGCTTTGTTCACAACGCTAAGTCATGGACCTGTAGGTGTTCCATTGAGCAGTTGTGGCTACAGATTCAGCCAAAATAAAGGGAAGTCTCTGAATTATCGGTGGATCATAACAATCTAAAGGCTCAGTATGAATTCACCGCTGCTAAGCTAAGCGGTGATCGCTCCTGGCGAACATTCGAGGTTACGTACACTAGATATTGGAACCTATTGAATCGTCAGGTGTCACTGACTCGGAGAATGGCAGAGTGCAAAGCGCAAATTGATCTCCTAAACTTAAATGTCAAGATTGGAAAGCCTTCGCTTCCAAGGTTCGTAAGTGGGGTCAGGATGAGAAAAATCACAAACATTGCTACAAGAACTCGTTAAAAGAGGTGTCTATTGAAAAACGGCAACTAGAGATGTTTTTGGAGGGTTTGGGTTTGTGTTCTGCTTTCTATACTTTTGCTCAGAATACAACTGTGGAAATGGAGTCACCTACAAGGGTGATCACAACTGCTTCTGGGGAAGTGTCGGTGGGTTAGTTCCCCTTGAAACGTCCTACCTGGTTGGCTGTTGACAAAGGAAAGACTTTGGCAGACGTTGACTTAGGCCTAGATGGGACAGACTGGGCCAGCGTTTCAGAAGAAGAAATCCTTCGTCGGCTGGAGTTCAGCTTAGGGGGATCTCCTATGGTAAGCGTTTTGCCCTTATGAAATTAATTTACTGAATAGTATTTAAAATTTTGACATTCACTTATTCTCATGTTGGTTGTTCTTTTTGGTATTTTCAGGATGAAGGCGGCGATGATGCTCAAGAAGCTGGCCCCAGTGGAGCAGAGGCCTCTGATGCTGGTGGATCTAAAGGGGACGATCCTCTCATCCTGGATGCTTAGGCTTTTTAAATTTTTTAATTTTTTGTTGTTTTTTGACTCAGATTGATACAAAAATTGTAACTTGAAAATTTTGAGATGGACGAAAACAGTGGACACTTGTAATTGTTCAACATTGCATGTAAAAATATTTTTTGTTGATTTTGAATTTAATTGTAAACTCAACACGGAAATGAAAAATGTTTTGGCTATTTTTCTATTTTGTTTTAAATGTAAAACAGAGATGTGATTGTAAATGCTGAACAAAAAAGGAGAATGAAGTATGCACGCATGAACTAGTTTAAGGCCATTTCGGGCCCTAGTCGTAAACGAGGGATATTTCGAATGACACGAGCAGATTTTTTTTCTGTTGACCGATCATTGCTGATCGTGGCTAGTTTTACATATTTGCAGACGTGATAGTTTAGTGTCAGTTCGGACAGTGAGTGTAGTTTAGTAATAATAATAATTTTTTTTATTTTTCGATTTATCGTAGTTTAGTGTCATTTCGGACGAGTTGTAGTTTAACGTCGTTTCAGACTATTATAGTTTAACGTCATTTCGGGCTGTTATAGTTGAATGTTGTTTCGGACTGGGAGTGTCAATATTATTGTAATAGTTTTTTGATTTTCTTCTTTTTAATGTTAGGTGATATGTCAACCGGTATGATTCTGTATTCAGCGTCCCCTTCGCTAATTACGTTAAACGGTAACTCGGTCCAAGGGACGTCTGATGGAGTGGTCCCTGTGTCAATATTTTCAAGTGTTTCGGTAGTTGTTGTGAGTTCTGTGTTAGTTTCCACTTGAGAATTTGTATGTACTACGTCAGACACGGGTGTTTCTGTTTTAGGAGGCTCTTGTTCTATGTTCAAGGGCTTATTGCTTACCAGTGGGTGCGCATTTTTATCATTTCGCTTAGGCTCTTCAAGCTCAACCTCCGAGCCTTGGTCCATGTCCACATGTGATGAGATAATAGGCATAGCGGCTTCCCTGTGTATAATGATTTCACCACCTTCATCAGGCAGATGGATCTCCTGGTGTACAAGGGAGGAGATAGATCCTCGTTGGGCCAACCAGGGTCTTCCCAATATTAGGTTGAACCTTGGCATCTCATTGACTGCTAGGAATTTGGCAGATGTTGGGAACTGGTCTCCTGCTATGAAATCTAAAGTTATTGTGCCTTTTACCCTTACGCGTGACCCGCTGAATGACTTTAAACATGTAGTCGCAGTTGGTTTAATTAATTCAGTAAGCCCCAACTGTTCAACGATGGGATATGGTACAACATTTGTTGCGGCTCCATCATCTACGTGGACCCTATGTATCTTGAACTGGTTGATATGTATCGTTATGAACATGGGGGCTGTTGTTATGTCCCCTGTTTTCTTGTCCGCCTTAATGTTGCCATCATGGAAGCTCAAGGGTTTAGAAGTGGTCCCGTGAGATGAGTACATTACTGCATGGATGGCGGGTTTGTTTGGGGGCAAGTCCTTGCTTACCGGGATCGACATTAACATGCGTACTAGAGCTTCTCGATGTGTTTAGGATGTTAGCACCAAGTCATACAAGCTCAATGAAGTGTTCTTTTGCTTCAATGCTTGGGTGACTTGTGTCAAGGCCGTTGCTAAGTCTCTACTATTTAGGGTGTTTTTATCAATGATAACTAGGTCCATTGGGCCTAGAAATTTTATTTCATGTTTTGTCGGTTTGTCGTTTTTATTCGAAGCTATCGTTTTAAGCGGTTCATGTTTTTCAGATGATTCACCTTCATTCCTGCGTTCGGTTGGTTGTTTGGTGATGACATAGGTACAGAGTTAAGTGGAGTGGGCTTAGGTGGCCCCAGAGCTAACCATTGGCATTCCTTCTCCACACGTTCACATGTAAGCCTATCCGCTAGGCGTTCTCGTGTGTGGTGTGGAGGTGGGGCTGGTCTTGGAGCCTCGGGCTGCCCTGGGATTCGTACCACATACGGAGGCGGGTAGGGTTGCGGTTGGATAGTCGGATGTGGTTGAATCGAAGGCTGGCCAGGTACCCTAATGACGTAGGGGTTGGGTTTGCCTTGCGTTTGTGAGGTGGAGGTTTGGTAATCATTAGGATCTTCGGGTGTCCTAACGACATATGGGGTTGGTTTCGGCGGAGGTTGGACCTCCGCCGTTGTGACCGCTGGTGGTACTCGGACTGTGAAAGGGGCAAGCCAAGTAGAAGGGGTTGATGCATTTAAGGGAATGACGGGAGGAACACACACAACATATGATCTGTCGCGTGTCCTGGTGTTAGGCGTGGGTACGGCCGAAGGTATTCAGAAAACGTATGGTTGCTGGGGAGCACGTGGTGGTTGAGGTGTGGGCATGGACACCGCGGGAGGAATTTGAACTACGAACGGCGTATTAGGTGTTTCCTGTTTATATTGGGGATAGACAGTGTTAATGTTGGGTGTATCGGAATCATCATCAAGGTAGATTGTATTGATGACGTACAGTGCCTCTTTGGTGTTCAGGGGGTCTTTATACACCCCCATAGCCTGATTCTGTGGTTGGACCGAGTTGGCCTCATCAAAAGTGATTTGTCCTTCATCGATCATCCACTGAATATCCTTCTTCAAGGTGAAACAGTAATCCGTACCATGCCCATTTCATTGATGGTAGTCGCAAAAGCGATCCATTCTGAAGCCTTTGGGTATGGGAGGCTCATCCAGTGTTGCTAAGACTGGGTTCTGAACAAGTTGACAGAATCGGTTATGTCTCTGGATGGCCGTGGGGGATAACTGTTTATGTTTCATCAATCCAGCCTTCAAGAGTTGATCGAAGAGCTGGGTTGGCTTCATTGGTAGAGACGTGTATTGAGAGGGTTCTTTCCTCTCGAAATCTTGTGTACGGTTTGTTGGATTTTGCGATGATGATGATTCTGGCACGGTTGTGGGAGTTGGTTTATCGTAGTTAGTAGGGGTTACCAACGGTTTGTTTTGTTGTTGCGCCCCTACTATCACCACTATAGTTGCCTTAGCCTTCTCTTTATCTTTTTTAGTGTGTTGATTTCTGAAGGCTAAGTATGCAGGGTCATGGCTATTTTGGGCCGCTTCTTCTATGCTTTTAATTTGTACAAATTCCTAGTTAAGATTACGCGCGTTAAGGTAGTATAGCTTGGATTTAAAGAAATCGTTAACGGCCCCTTTTAGAATGGTAAGCAGGTAGGTCTGGGAGATTGGCTCATGCAGCTCATTGAGAGCGGCACTCCCCCTCTGAATAAATTTCTGTACAGGTTCAAGCGGTGCTTGCTTGACCTATATGAGGCTGTCTAGTGTGGCCTTGGGTTTCAAGTTGTATTTGGTTAATGTTGGTAAGGAGACACCTTTGGGCAAGGTTAAGGGTGGGACAGATGAGTTGATGGGGTCATCTTGGTAGAAGTCCACTACCTTCAGCTCCCCATCGGTAGTTGTTTTGAGGCATTTTACCTCGTTAGTTAATTCTTGCATCATTTTTTTGGCAGTTGCCCAATCTTGGGCACTCGGTAACATGGCAGCTTGAGGTTGTGCTATATTATACGGGTTAGACTGTTGGACGGTGGGTTGAAAGACCAAAAGTTGTGCAGCCGGGGGTTGTATTTGTGGCACGTGATAGGGGAAAGGCTGTGGTTGCTGTGGTGGCAGCTGTACTGGGGGAATGTTGGCTGGTTGAACCATATGGGGTGGTATGTTATAGTGAAGAGGTTGATGTTGCTGTGGTTGAGCGCCCATTGTTACTCGTTGTCCAGCTACATTTTATGGAGGGACCCCCTGTTGGGTTACGGCGGTAGAAGGGGCTGTATGCATTTGAATGTGCAGGATGTAGTGAGCAGATGTGGATGCCAGTATCACATGTGGCATCCCTATCACTTGGGGTGGGAGTGTCACTCCCACGCTATCGTGAGGGGGTGGTGCTTGTGAAGATGGGTCGGCTGCTGCATCGGGGATGATGGTGAGAGGGAGCATGCTGAATTGCAGATCAGTTGGAGGCAACACATGAGCAAATGAGGAGGTGTGCGACGGAGGCATTTGTGTATGAGTTAGTATGAGGGGTTGGTGGGGCATGATCTCCCCTGTACCGGGATGAAAAATGGGGTTAACGTGTGCTTGTGGGCTCAGAGTGTGGTAAGAATTCTCTTGTTCGGATTGAGCAACAAACTCGTCCTCTTCCTCTAGTTGGGACTCTAGTGCAGGCTGATCCAACGAGTGTCTCCTTTATAGGAGGAGCTGTGTGATGAGCTCCGAATACTGCTACAGAACAGGGATGACATCATATGGTGAGGGGATGAACTCACGTCCCCCTCTGTAAAAGAGTTCGAACTGCCTCTTTACCTCCAGTTCGGCTCGGTCTACAGCCAGGCCAGCTTGTATCTTAATGCATATAAAATTATACTGATCCTGGGTTATAATGTTGGAGGCCGGGTCTCTCCCTTACAACCTTAGGGACTGGCGGGGCCCCGCGGTGGGTTGTACTCCCAGGTGTTACGTGACAAGCTGTTGGACAGCCATGGTGTCCACGACGTCGGTTACTTGAGCTGTTGCAGCGACGGTGTTCACGGGGTTCATGATGAATTGTTAAGGGTATGACATGGGGTAGAGGGGCGAAATTAGTGTACTTCGTACAACGTAAACTAGGTGACAAAGTGCAGCATATACGCTTCAACGTTCGGCGTATGGTGTCGACGTAGACAGTGTATACAACGTAAGGAGTGTAGCGTATACGCTAGGCAGCGTATACAGCTTTGGCGTAAAACAAAGTACAGTGTAAAACAAAGTATAGTGTAAACAAAGTACAGCGTAAACAGGATAGAGCGTAAAATAGAGTACGGCGAAAACAGAGTACAGCGTAAAATAGAGTACAGTGTAAAATAAGGCTTAGGTGTAAAACAAGATAGCGTAGACAAGGCTCAGCGTAAAACAAGACTCAGCAAGACAGCGTAGAGAATGTAGTTTTATGGCTAAGTTTTAACAGGGACAACGTAAATACTAAACAGCGTAGATGCTAGAGAGTTTGTGGGATGAGTTTTCAGGCTAGGCTGCGTAGACGTTGGGGTTTCTGTGGACAATCCACGTGAAGTTGGTAGCGTATACGTTGAAAGACTTGCGGAGAGTTGGAAAAAGGGTAGCGAAAACGCTGATGAGCGTAGACGTTGGGGAGCGTGTAGGCAAGGTTTTTGGATGGGGCTAAGGTTTCAGCAGGAAATAGCATATGGTTGGTGGCGTATACGCTCAACAACGTAGATGCTGAGAAGTTTGCGAGCGAGGTTTTTAGAAGGCCCTCCTTCTAGCGCCAATTTCTGTACCGCCTGAAATCGTCGGTCTCCGGTTGGAAGGAAACAGAGACCGTGGGATCGCAGGACGCGCATAGAAGACCCTACCTTCGCCTAAGGGTGAGTTGGAATGCATGAAGATAGAGTACCTTGGGTGGTCTGCACGCGGAGCAGACAAGGATTTACCTACACGTATGCCGAAGTGCTATACGCTAGGTTATGCGTAAACGGCGTAAACGAGAGCGTAAAAAGCATAACAGATGTGAACAGCACGTAAATATCAACGAGCGTAAATAGAAAAAAAACATGCAAGAAATTAGCGTAAACTTTAAACAATGGTATTATAGGGTCAAAGTATAGTGCACCAGTCTAATGCAGTTGTGAAGAAACATAAGGCGGACGAAAAGCCCCGATGGATGTAGGGATGACTCAGCTGGTTCGCACAGTAGGCGGAGCGTATAGACTATGTGCACAGCATATAGGGCTTTCTAGTGTAAGAGGGTTTTAGCTGTGGTGCGTAGTGTAAATGTCTCTAGTATGCTCTCGGATGTTTGCCAACTGTCCCCCCTTGGTGAAGTGGAAAAGTGGGGTTTTTATACCGGTTGTTACGCTAGATTCGAGTTAGGAGACACGTGGTGCGTTGACCGGGTGCATGCAATTTACAAATATACAACATATTACATCTGCTGGGCATATACGCGGGGCGTATATGCTACATCAGGCTGGTGTACATGCTGGGCGTATACGCTGGACGTGCTGGGCATGTGTGAACTTGGGTGGAGATGCTATGGACGCTGGGCGTACATGCTGAGCGTACATGCTGACAATGGCTGGGCGTATACGCCGGGTGTACACGCTAACGGCTGCTGACTTGCTTCAATTCTTGCTCTTTGATGCTGTCTTCATTCTATCATTGAGACTTCATCGTCGGGCGTATGCATCTGTGGTACCTGCCGAGCGTACAGGTGAGGCGTGTACATCGGGCGTGTAAGTCAGATGTCTACACTGGGCATATACGCTTGGGATGTCAGGCGTATACGCTATTGATGCTGGGCGTATACGCTGGGGATGTCAGGTGTATACGCTATTGATGCTGGGCGTATACGCTGGTACTGCACACTTAGTGAAAATTAAGCCTTTCAATTCCCAAAGTTGCAATGTGCGACACCAAATGTAGCCGTGGCTGTTCGTGGGTCCCAGGGACCTACTTCTTGCTGGGGGAAGTACCAAGCTCGAAATTTTGTGGTGTTTCACCACCAACTAAGTTACACACTACTTAGATAACTTGGCCATTTCAATGGTTGAGACTTGACATTATTAGACCTATAACACCTAAGTATTCTATAAGGAATATCATTATCACCATATCATTTGAATACTTTACAAAGTAGGCTAAAGCTATTCTCCTAAGGAAAACAAGCTCTCAACAAGTTTGTAGATTGATATATGATAACATAGTAGCCCATTTTGGTGTACCTTTGATCATAGTCATAGATAATGGACCACAATTTAGTAGCCAAGAAATGCAAGCCTTTTATCAAGACCTAAGTATTAAACATTCTTTCTCATCACCATATTACGTAAAATCCAATGGCCAAGCTAAAGCTAGTAATAAAGCCATCATAATCTTTCTTAGAAAGATGATAAATAATAGCAGACACAAGTGGCATGAGTGGCTTATCTACAAACTTTGGGCCTATCAAACTACCTTTTGGACTAAAACGGATGTAACCAAATATAGCATAGTTTATGGATTTTTAGTTATTTTACCTCTTGAATTATAGGTTCCAGCACTCAAAGTGGCTATTTCTAACTTCATCAATGATAAGTAAAACAAGGAGTTGCATATCATTAACCTAGATTTAATGGAGGAGCAATGGGTATGAATGCTTGCTCACATCAAATGATACTAAGAGAGGTAGTAGTAATAACATTAATAAGGGAAAGATCAAGGAAGGATACCTAGTCCTTAAAGCTATTCACAAGCATGTAGTTAGCCAACTATGAGGGACCTTCCTTAGTCACCAAAGTTTATGGCTATGGAGCCTTTAGAGTGGCAAGCATGGATGTAAATGAAATGGATAACTTGGTCAAGCATTTATATCTAAATCCTTATTACATATAACATGATCTTCTTTATAGGTACAAGTTAACTATTCACATCAATGGCCTTCACAACAAGCAAGCTTACACATTCTCTATCTATCTCTCTATCTCTATATTTGGTATAATAAATGAACTATAGGAGTTTGTTAATCTAATGTACATTGCACAGATCTCTTTATGCTACAATAATAGTGACCTATGGTGACCTAGTTTCCTAGTTTTCTCATATATCGAAATTTTTCCAAAAAGGATAAATATCCTAACAAGGTTAAATTTATTAAGCATCATCAACTCTCTAAGAATAATTATGAGCTTACATATGATTCCTCCACACCATTTGAACCTAGTGATATCTTGTTAGAAGCATCTAAATTTAGTGACTCTCATATCCTTTCAAATTTTGATCCTTCTTTTTCACCCAAAGGGAATGATGACAATGACACTAATGATTCTGATGTAGTTTTTTATTGCAACATGAATATGCTTAGAGGTCGTGGTCATGGTCATAGATTTAGAAATATTAGGATCCAATCTTCTTTTAAACAAGATTGGCATAGAGCTAGCATAAGAGAATTAGTAGAAGAAGAAGAGTTAACACCAAGACCATTAATTACAAAGGACATAGACCAATATAAAAGAGACCCTACATATAGTAGGATAAAAATATAACTTCAACAATTAAAAGAAAAATTAAAAGATATTCTAGTAGATGAAATACACCAATATAGCACAATGAAGAAAAGAATTAAAGAAAATAAAAATGAACTAGAAGATCATAAATATTTTCTAGAAGAACAAGAGATCCTATTTTCTGAGATGAAACCTGAAGAAGATAGCTAGTTTTATTCTCAATATAGATTAGATAGGGAAGAGTCATGTTCAAAACAACAAATAGAACCAAGATCCCCAAAAGATGACCAACAACTTGATTTAACTAGAAATATATGGTGAACAACCAAGATAGGACAATTAAATAAATTCCTAAAATGGGCTTTGCAGGAACTAGAATCCCTAGAAAAGGAATAAGAAAGTGCTAAAAGGTTATAATATTATGAAGAAACTCAAAAAGCCATGCCCATCAACATAGTAAATAATAATCAACAAAAAGCAACTATCCCCATCTACTTATTTAGAATTAATTTTCCAAATTATAAAGAATATTACATAGATGTTTTAGTAGATAGCAATGCCGAAGTTTCCTTGGCAAGAAAGGAATGTATTCTTGAACACTTCTAGGAAAATAAAGATAAAACATACATATCTTTCAATACTTAGAAAAAAATGATTAAATATCAAGCCAACATACCTATAGTAACCAATGAAGGAACAAGTTTGATGGGACACGATATCGCATGGGTTGCGATATTGCATATGCGATATCATGACCGTCGTGATATCGCATCCCATGCGATATCATGTCATCCCCCACAATATCGCATACACGAGATCACGGTGCATTGCCAAGTCTATAAATAAGAGGCAGCTCTCCCTTGTTTGACAATCTAGGCCTAGACCGTAGCAAAACTCTGGTAGTTTTACCTCTCTAGAGATAGAATAATTTTCATTTGCCTGTAGTAGGAACTCCAAAGTGAACGGATCTTTATTCGAGTAAATATTGTACCTGAACACAAGTTTGTGTACGGAAATAAAGATGAGCTTGTTGGATAAATCTTGTAGTGCATGGATTAGGCTAATTAGGAATTTATTTATTTTTATTTACTATTTATCATTTAAATGCTTTATTAGTCATTAAATCTCTCTCAACCCTTCTCTCCTAGTTAAGTGCCTCAATACGACCTCTTCGAGCACGTGCGTTACGCTTGGTGATCCCAACAATGACTAGCATTTGGTAACCAAGGTTGCCTTGGTTCAGGGTGTGAATGGTAAGTGGGAACAGATGTTGATGCTTGGTTAATTAAGGCTTAGTTAGTTAGTCAAAGTTAGTCAATTAGTCTCTTCACCCTTCAACTCATGAGCATAGGAGATAAAACAGAAAAACTATAAAAATCACATACCTCAGACTTACTTAACCATACAATCATAACAAATACAAGTAAGTATGGGAAGACAATGAATGATTAACCTTAAGTGTTCCATGAGGCATGTAGGAACTGAGTCTACGGAGTTGAACCAGATCGCACGTGTAACGCTCGTTTTCGTATGGTTGAGTGTAGGGGTATCTCGTCACTCATCATTGGCACCATTGCCGGGGACTAAGTGTTTGTGCGCAAAGTAGGACATAGGAAATTATCCACATCATTGGGAGCTTAAAAGAACCCTTAGTGTTAATTAAAAAAAAAATTATATAACGGTTAATCAGCATACCGAATAAAATAACAATGTCTTCTTCTAACAAAAGCAATTCACCACCTAGGAATTATACTAGAAACATTCAGCAACATCAAACACATAACCAAAATCCGCCAGTTCCTCAACAACATCAGGTAGTGTATACTCATCCTGATGAGTACATACCAAATTTTACCTTTATCCTCCATCAAGATGAACATCTGCGATGGAGATACTTGCAAGGTAACATAGTGTTACCCCTAGATCGTTCAGTCCCAAACATACTCCTCCGTGCTCTTGCACAGATTGGCATGACATACCTATATGTTGAATATGTTGTAGGTGATTTAGACACAAGGGATTATCATCCCACAAAAGCACAAATTTTAAGAGACTCATGGTAGGAGAGCCACCATACATTGTTGAAGGGCAAAGGGGTCCCGCACGTCCTAAGTGAAATCAGAGATGGTGAACCACTTCTAACGGGTTCTTCATCCAATGATGTTCCCCCTCCTAATGATGGTGAGGAGGTGGGGTATCAAAACCTATGCTCTATGATACACAACCCTGGTTCTGATCCCCATGAATGCCAACTATTCACTAAGGGAACAACAACACATGACAAGGATGGGCACTTAGATTGTCATCACGATCGAGGCCATAGCAGTTGAAGAAAAGGAAAGAAGCATCATCATGGTGATGGTTCTCCTTCTTTTTTCCCTTCATCACATCAGTCACCCTCTCCTTCCACATCTGGGTGTAGCCATAAAGAGCATAACGGTGACAATAAGGGTAAACGAGATGAGAGGCCTCGATGAGAGAGTAGGGAGAGAGGACGAGGGAACTCTAAGGAATCAAGGCATGAACGAAGGGAAAGTAGGGAACAACGTAGACATCATAGATGTCATG
This sequence comes from Gnetum montanum, assembly GCA_015680685.1. Classification (NCBI taxonomy): domain Eukaryota; kingdom Viridiplantae; phylum Streptophyta; class Gnetopsida; order Gnetales; family Gnetaceae; genus Gnetum; species Gnetum montanum. The sequence goes on along the minus strand of MNCI01005255.1, from coordinate 67,881 downwards.
AAAGAGATGTTCATGATGAGCCCCTACTAGCCACCTGAAGTATGCTAGATATAACGGAGGTAGTTAGAATACCCACAAGGCATCAAAAAGATAGTCAGATCAAAATATTAGATATGAATAATATCCCACACTTCGAAGGGGAATACAACGCTGATATGCAAAATCATTTACAAGCATTCCACATTGATTGCACCTTGCAAAACATAGAGAATGAGTGGAAGAAACTAAAGTTGTTTCCTAGGACACTCACAAAGGAAGCAGAGAGTTGGTATCAGTCCTTAGAACTAGAAACCATTAAGAGATGGAGTACGATGTTAGAATTGTTCAACGATAAATACCAAACGTACTCCAAAGTGTCTAATTTGTGTAAATATATCCAAGGATGGAAATAGGGTAATCATGAACCCTTAGATGCTACCATGGGCCAATACTATGCATTGCTACATCATTACTCAGACCATGGTTATGCATAGGGAGATCAACTCTGCCACCTCGTAGATAGGCTAATACATGAGACTAGGAGAACCCTTGGGACTTATGCCCAAGGGCAATTATCTGAGCTTAGAGCCCATGAAATTCATTGATTTTTGGAGCAAGTAGCCAAAGAAAAAGGGGAGCTATGGAAAAGAGAAAGCATAGAAGAATACAACCGTGATCCTTCCCTTCAAAAGAAGGGAGTGAGATTTTGTGATGAGGAGGATGAGTCACCACTCGAAGAGTTAGTGAAAAAAAGAACCTTTCCACTAAAAAAGTTAACAACCGAAGTGTTGGCTAAGGTGGGTCAATTATGTGATTCCTTTAGACTCTAGACTTAAAACTGTCTTGAAAATCATAGAGGAGTCTAAGGAGGTAGTGACTCTAATAAGAAAACTAGGAGATATGCAGGCTATACACATAACAATGGTAACGGGGAAAATAACTATCTCCAATGAGGTTAAGGATTTTGACACAGACAATGACAGTCGATGTGAGATATGCCAATATGACTATCCTAAGGAATGTTGTCCAATCATCTCACATCTACAAGAGTCTGGGGTGTATGCACTTAATCCAAGACTTAATAGACGGCAATCACCTTGAAGGTTACCATATCCCCAAGGTAACTTAAGGCAGTTCCACCAACCATTAACATACTATCCAAGTGGAACTCTGCCACAACCCATCAGGAAACATCAACAGTGGAAACACCCAGAGTCATGGGGGATGCCACCGTCTAGATAACAATACCCTTACCGACAACTTGATCCTTATGGCTATTATGTGTAGCCGTCGGTTTCTCCAAGTGACTCTATGGGTCACACAACTCCCCAACATTTCTACCAAGTTCGGGAGTACTTTAGAAGGACTCCTTCTCCTCTGGGAGACGCTCCACATCCATACCATTCTCCAAATCTATGCGCCACTCTTATGCCAGTAGTTTCACTACCACCTGATCCAAAAATGCAAGGGGGACTCCCCACTCAACCGTAGCAATGTAATGCTATGAGAGTTGTAAACATTCAACCCATTGCTAGTTCTAACAACCGTAAGAAGAGAAGACCTTTCTTTAGAACCAAAAGCCCAAACAAGCTCTCACAACAACAAGCAGTTGAGTCTGTGCATGCTCCTCCAACAAATCAGGCTTCAGGGCTCCCTTCAGTCCAACAACAAAGCTTCATACATACGATTATGTTAACGCATACTGTTACCGATTGGATCAAGGTAGGCCACCTTCCTAGGAAACTCTCTAATCCTGGAAGCTCCTTAATCTATCTACAAGTCATTGGGAACAAACCACATAAAGATCTTCTTAACTCAAGTTTTGGAGTCAACTTAATCTTACGAGAAATGTATCGAGCCTGGAACTTGCCTCCACTCAAGAAGAGAAATATTTGCTTTGAGCTGGTTGACCAATCCATCACCATTCCCTTGGGATTGGTGGAGGACATAGTTACCACTGTGTATGGTTAGTCATATCGAGCTGACTTTCTGGTGATAGAAGTCAATAGTAACAATGGTGGCTTCCCAATTATAATGGGAAGGCCATCGCTAAGTACAATAGATGCGTACCTAGGGATCTACGATATTTCCTTGGAGATATCTATGGTAAACATTTATGGAAATATCGAGAAGAAGAAAGTTCCGTGCATCACATATAGTGACTCAGAGGGTGATGACATGGAGGAATGCTTAGCATCTCTTCCACGTAACTGGTGTACCCTAGAAACACAAATACAAAGGTGCCTGTATGTAGCAACCACATAAGTAGTGGACACCCCATGGTTGATAGCTAAGTGAAAGAGCAACCCATCAACATGCATGGAAAAACTTGGGGGAATAACCCTAACAATGAAGGCATAGACACATTGGAATATGAGCGTCACCAACTTCCACTCCTTAATCTAAGAACATCATTCGTGAGAAGTTGGACACTTCTAAGAAATTCAAATAGGTGTACATTATTTCAGATCTCTCCCTTTCCATTCATTCATGGGGGAGATGGCCACCTATGCTGATCATTAGAGGCCCTCACTACATTTTAGTTTTTGTTTTACACTTTTTTGTTTTACAAGTTTTTTTTTACACATTTTTGTTTTACATTTTTTTTTGCAAGTTTTTTTACACATTTTTGTTTTGCATGTTTTTTCTTTAACTTTTTTTTTTTTTTTTACAACATTGTTATACTTTATCATTTTTTGTGTGTGTTTGTGTGTGTGTCATCCATCTTGTAAGTTTTTCATTTAATAAGAGTTCTTCATGATGGTATGATTTATTTTCTTATTGATTGCTAATGTTTGATTTTTACCTTTAAGCCATGATGTTGATACTAAGGTATGTTCTTTTGATGTGATAGGAAATGAGTCCACTTCATCCATTCATCCACAAAATTCTATGGTCTCTCTTGGCTTGGAAACATATAGTCCCTTTCTAATAAGAACCATCAATGAATCGGTGACCAAGTATTTCTCAAACTAAGGAAGGACTCAAGGCTTGAAAAGGGTGTGACTTCAAGGGAACTTGATGCATTTGTGTTGGCCATCCTCTTGGGTTCTTGGATGTTTTCTTCATGAGTTTTCTTACCGTTTTGATGTCACTCAATTATCGGGAAGCTAAGCTAATAAAAATAAAAAGTCTTTGCATGGTGTGGTCCCCACGCATAAAAACACAAAACGAAAAAAACCAAAATGAGGATTAAAAGCACACCCCTTAGATGAAATAATCCCTTGGGCTACAAGGACTGGTTATGGAACTTAAAATTAAAATGTTCCAATAACTACAACCCTTCTCACTTCCCATTCTCTCCTCCTTCGTTTCATCAAAATGGTGGTGGCTCTTGGGGGAGGCATTCTTGCTATTTAAGTAGATGGATTGGCCAAATACATTGATGCGAAGTCACTACATGTGGTTTGTTTGAGGTCGGAGTTGGAATGAGATTTACCCAGTCACATTAATCATGAAACACACAAGGGGCTGTACACCACCTTGTTCTTGAGACTTCATTCCATTCTCTCCTTTCCATCATTCTTCCTCCATTGTTCACCTCATTGCCTATTGTATCATTAGTGTATATCTTGGTGGATGCATTGTTCTATTTTTGGTAAATTCTTGTGGTTAAGACTTTAACTCTTGTTCCAAATGACATTCCTAGAGCCTACGGACTCTTTGAATGTGGGTTTGTTAGGGCATTAAGGGCATGAGCCTGCTTTGGGGAGGACCCACTGGCATTCCTACTTGGTTCATCCATTAAATTCTTTCCTTTAATATTTTGCAATTAACTCTATTTTGTTCATTTCCATCTAGACATCCACTTCATCGACGTTATAGTTGTCTCTTTTTCTCCATCTTTCTTGTTCTTTTTCCTTCTCCATTATATCGCTACTGGAGGTTCGCTCTTAGTCATGGGGGTCCTGGTCCAATTTTTTCGATTTTTTCCTAACCCCTACACCTTCGGTAGTCATCATTAATATATGTCCAAATCCATAATCAGCCATACCACAACCCAGCCAATGGACCTCTCACTGAGGCAAGGTATCAACTACATTGAAATTCATTTACCCTTGCTAATACAAGACTATGTTGTGTGTGTAGATGGAAATCATGCAACAATGGATGGGATCTGGAGGGAACACTTGGAATGGATCAGTGCTGAAGTAGCTATGCAATGAGCAAGCTTGATGGTGTGCTTACGGATGGACAATGAAAGGCGCAACCCTGGAATTAGCAGTAGCAGACTTCTTTTCTCTTATCTCTTCTCTCTTAGCTTCCAAATGAGGCCTAATGTCAAATGTATAAGTGTTGGCGACCGTTTGGGACGCGATAGTCAACGAGTGTCCTCGAACAGGATTTAGGTGCCTACTGGTCTCTGGCAACACCAAGGCCCAGATACCTCCAAATAAACTCAGTAGTTAATGTGAGTATGTGTGTGTGTTGTTGCGGCATGCGGTTGTGAGAAATGTAATGATTGCGTTGCGTGTAAACTACAAATGACTTACTTTAAAGAGATTCAACCAACTTTGCCTAGTACTATGAGTTGTTGAAATTTTCCTATTTTTTTCAACTACCTAGTCTACACGGTCCTTATAATACCTACTTGTAACAAATAAAATTTTGCAAAAACATTTGAGCACAACTCCGCAATCTACTCCTAATTTTCCCCAGAGAAAGAGATAGTTCCACAAGAAAACTAGAAATAGAGCAAGATTCGATGGAAATAAGCA
>MNCI01005255.1:0-62467 GCA_015680685.1 Gnetum montanum | reverse complement strand
AAAAAAATCTCAAAATATCTCACCTAACTTTTCTCCCAAGTAACTTGACTAACCAATTAGAAGATTACTTGCCCAACAAGCTAGGAGAAAGTTATGTAGTTAGGGAGTTAGGAAGTTATGCATAAAATTAGGAGAATTTTATGCTAACATTAATGTAATGTGACATTAAATGTAATGGGATAATCAATATTGCAAAAAAAAATTTATGGGTAGTAACTTATATGTTTTAAAATAATTTTTCATGACTTGGGATAATTGAAGGCAAGTTTTTAAATCAAGGCTTCATACAATGGATACTTCATATGATGGATATATATATATATTGTTGGTTAATTTATACTCCATCTTAACCATATACTTTGAGTGGCAGAAGTAATCAAATAGTTATTGGTGAAAGCGGCAAAGTTACGTCCTTAAATGATTCTTCTTGTCTTCCCTGTAAATCGCATAGAGGCTCAATCACAGTTCCAGGACAACGGTCTTTCTCTCATTTCTGCACAAAACCTGTAAGAACCGACACATGTTTGAATCAAGATTCAAAATGTAGCATCATCCCAAACTGTAGATTCGAACTGCCACTGCACAATAAGGTCGTACAAAACTATAACTGACGATCACCGTGCGAGAAGGGTCTGCAACTGCATCTGGCTTTGCTGTCGCGTGTTGGAGAAGAAGGGTTTTCTTGAAGAACAACACGCTAAGCATACTATCCCAAACAGAGGGTTTTGATTGTTAGATATTTTTTTGTTTTGCCCCCAAAATTGGTTTAGGGCTTCCTGCATTTCTTGTTTTTGTTTGTCTCCACCATTATCATTGATTAAAGGACCAAGAATGAATGTGTTGTGAATCTGCAGCTGTACCGCCTGAAATCGTTGACCTCTGGCTGGAAGGAAACAGAGACCGTGGGATCGTAGGACGAGAACAGAAGACCCTGCCTTCGCCTGAGGGCGAGCTGGAATGCACGAAGGCAGAGTACCTTGGGTGGTCTGCACGCAGATCAGAGAAGGATTTACCCGCACGTATGCAAAGGTGCTATACGCTGGGTTATGGCGTAAACGGCGTAAACAGGAGTAGACGGCGTAAACAGCGTAAAACAGATGCAAACGGAGCGTAAGCGTAAACGGGCGTAAACAGAATGTGTGGGCCAAGTTGACGTAAAACTGTAAACTGTAAACAATCTTATGCAGCAAATGTAACAATGATATTACAGAATGAGAATACAATGCACCAGTCTAATGCAGTTGAATAAGGCGGACAAAAAGCTTCGGTGGATGGGAGGACGGCTAGGCTGGATTACGTTGTGGGCATGGCGTAGAGACTGTGCACGGCATACAGGTTTTCTAGCGTAAGTGGGTTTTGAGCTCTGGTGCGTAGCGTAAATGTCTGGATATGCTCTGGGATTTTTGCCGACCCTCTATGGTGAAGTGGAGAAGTGGGGTTTTTATACCAGTTGTTACGCTAGACTCGGGTTAGGAGACACGTGACGCGTTGACCGGGTGCATACAATTTACAAATATACAACATATTACATCTGCCGAGCGTATACGCCACATCATGCCGGCGTACACGCTCGACGTATACGCTGGACGTGCCGGGCATGTGAACTTGGGTGGAGACGCTATGGACGCTGGGTGTGCATGCCGACAATGGCTGGGCGTATACGCCAGGTGTATACATTGACGGCTGCCAACTGGCTTCAATTCTTGCTCTTCGATGTTCTCTCCATTCTGTCATTGAGACTTCATCGTCAGGCATGTACATCTGTGGTGCCGAGCGTACAGATGAGGAATGTACATTGGGCACGCAAGTCGGATGTCTACTGGGCGTATACGCTGGGAATGTCGGGCGTATACGCTGGACGTGTATACACTGTTGATGCTGAGCTTATACGCTAGGCGTATGCACTGGTACTGTCGGGCATATACGCTGGTACTGCACTTAGCGAAAAGTGGGCCTTTTGATTCCAGAAGTTGCAATGTGCGATGCCAAATGTAGCCGTGCCCGTTTGTGGGTCCCAGGGACCTACTTCTTGCTGGGGAAGTACTAAGCTCAAAATTTTGTGGTGTTTCATTGGCCCCTCTTTGTTGACGCTTGGAGGAATCGACCCAAGAAGTGTCAACAAAGAAGTGCAAAACACCACAAGCAACTTGATATAGACATTGTCCTCTACCACGTGACTGGACGTCATCGCACCGTGTTCAGTAGTACGTGGGAAAGGGAGATTTGCAGCTGATAGGAGAAGAGAGATTGTGGGGAGGGGTGACTCCCCAAGAAAGTACGTTGGAAGATGGGGTGCTCGGGTGTGTGGCATGCTGATCCTTGTCAATAGCCATTGTTTAGCAGACTCGGAGTTCAGACATGTGATGTGTGTCCTTTGGCGGGACAAGGCTCCTAGTTAGTGTTCAAAAGCACTTGTTGGCAAGACCAAAGCTACGAGGAGTTGTGTTACATGGTTTGGAGGAACAAGGCCCATGTTTAAAGTTTAGGGGGACCTGTTGGCGGAGAGCCAGAGCCATGCAACTATCTGCTTCTTGATCATTTGAGACATGAGTACTTGGTTTTGAGACAACTGCTCTCTTGCCTGGGGCTTATATGGGAAGTGCCAGGAGTCTCGTTTTTTTTTTTTTAGAAATTGTAAACTTGGAATTGATTTTGTACTCATGTGTGACAATACGTGACAACATGTTAAAGATGTTGGGTGTACTGGATGTATCAGAGGTATGATTGGATAAAATGTGTTTGTGAATGGATAGGGAATGAGTCAGTGAACGAGGATGTACTAGTGAATGGTTTGATTTAGTTTCACCATGTGTGCTATGAACATTGTCTCATCTTGTTGCTTGCGTTGAGATGCATCCCTGTGCGAAAACCTCTAGGTGTCATCCTGCAAACATAACTCCGAGGAGACAAGAAAACCATGAGTGAATGATCGAGCTTAGACTTACACGGTGGCAAATTGTATGTCGGCAGTCACAGCATCGATAGGATTGATGACGGGTGATGCAGTGATGAAGCTTAGATGCGGCGGCAGATTGATGAACCAGAGACGAACTTGCTAGTTTATAGTCTAGGAAAACTATCATGGGTTAGTTTTATGTCATAACCCGTTGGACATTGCCTGTTTAGTGTCGTGGCAGATGTTACATTGCCAGTTTTTAGTCTTAGCGGACTATGAGGAGGCAAGCTAGTTTATAGTCTTAGTGGACTCCGATGGTTGTGACGATGGCAGTGTACTGTCATGCCAGGCGAGTGCTAGTTTATCGTCGTTGTGGACACTGTGGTATATCAGTTTATTGTCATGATGATAGGATAGTTGTGGTGTCAGTTTTGAGTCGTAACCCAGGACTGTTCTGTGGTATCAGTTTACCATCATGATCCCAGGACGAGCTGTGGTATTATTTTATAGTCGTAATTCTAGGACTTGCGCGTACCTGAGCTTGAACTCAAACGTAAAACGGTTTTAGGTACAAGTGATTGGTCGGATTGGCAAGCTCGTTTCCTTCCATGTTAGCTAGTTTGAATGCTCCATTGTCGAATGCTTTAGTAACCAAGTAAGGCCCTTCCTAGTTAGCTGAGAACTTGTCTGAGTGTTCCAAATGGCTTTAAGCACAAGGTCACCTTCTTTAATAGGGCACTTGTTGATGTCATGCCGATGTCGCTGCCGTTTCTATTTTTGGTACCATTCGATCTGATCGAGGGCACGCACACGTTCTTCCTCCACCGAGTCAAGATCAAGGATTCATAGATCATTGTTTTGCATGTCGTCGAGGAGCCCAGAAAGTGTGATCCTTAAGGATGGTACCTACAGTTCCAAAGGTAAAATAGCTTCTGAACCATAAACAAGACTGTACGGTGTCTTACCTGTCGAAGTTCGGTGCGTAGTGCGGTATGCCCACAATGCGTATACCAATTGTTCGTGCCATTTTCTTTTGCTCTGGGTAAGCATTTTCTTCAGTATTGTAACAATTGTCTTGTTTGTTGCCTCCGCTTGTCCATTCAAAATGTACGTTCTTGCGTTACAGGTGGTTCATGGGTTTTATTTTATCTGTCAGTTTTTCTATGAAGCGCCTGATGAACTGTAATCTACCTTGTAGACCTCGAAGTTCAGTAAGGTTGCCTAGTGGTTTTAGGTTTGCTATGGCCTTAACCTTATCGGGGTCTACTCGTATCCCTGCTTCTGATGCTATAAATCCAAGCATTTTTCCTGTTTTGATGCTGAAGATAGATTTTTTTGGGTTAAGCCTTAGTTCATACTTTAGACAACGTTTTAATACTAGGTTTAGATCTTGCACATGTTGTTGCTCCGTTTTTAACTTAACCACAATGTCATCCACATAGTCGTTGAGCGAGTGTAGTATGTAATCGCTAAAGATAAATGTCATCACTCTTTGATACATGGCCCAGCGTTCTTGAGACCAAAGGGCATCATTGTGTAACAAAAGGTTCCCCATGATGTCATGAAGGTTGTCCTAAGTTGATGTTCTGGATTGATACGTATTTGATTGTATCCCGAGAAGCCGTCCATGAAGGATAATAGCGCGTGCCCAGAAGTTGAGTCAACAAGCTGATCAATGCTGGGTAGAGGGAAATCATCCTTTATGGTTGCAACATTCAAATCTCGGAAGTTAATATACAAATGAATACTTCCGTTCTTCTTCAGAACAATGACCATGTTAGACACCCACTCGGCGTAATCAACAGCCCGAATGAAACCAGCTTGATAATGCTTAGTGATCTCATTGCGAACTGCTAATGCCACCTCGGGTTTAACCTTTCGCGCTTTTTGTTTTACTGGTCTCAACTTTGGGTCAAGGATGATATTGTGTTGGACAATTCGAGGATCTAGCCCAGGCATGTCTGTGTAGGACCAAGCGAATGCTTTCATAGTTTCCCTAAGCACGTTCTCAATGTTTTTGGCCAATGGCGGTTGTAATAAGGTTCTTAACTTTAGAATTTTAGTTTCTCCATCGGGCATGACGATGGGAGTTTCAGACAACGGGTCTTCAGTGATATTCTCGACCTCTATGTCAAGGGATTTTGTCATGTCTTTGTAATCGTTTGTTACTTGCTGTGTTGAGGTTATGGTTGCGTGGTCTGTTGGTGAACTCAAGTTGATGAGATTTATGTTAGTGTCTCGTGTGATTTTGCCGTATGGTCCGTCAATGATTAACGGTGCAGTTAAGTGTTGGCTGTCCATTGAGCTTGCTCCTGCCATTAAACAGAGAGCAGAATAAGAAAGAGAGAGATTTTTCCATGCCTTTTGATGATTTTAAACTATGTATACATGCATAATGGTGGATTATTGTCACACCGGGACGCATGGCAGTTTAACACCTTACCGGGCGTTGAGTGGCAGTTTAAGGCCTTACCAAGCCGTAAGTGGCAGTTTAATGCCTTACCAGGCTGTAAGTGGCAGTTTAACGCCTTACCGGGCTGTAAGTGGCAGTTTAACACCTTACCAGGCTGTTGAGTGGCAGTTTAAGGCCTTACCGGGCCATAAGTTGGATGGGGAAAAGGCAGTTTAAGGCCATAACGGGCCATGAGTGGTTTAAACTAAAACGTTCAGAGTAAACGTGTAAAATGGGGTCCATGGAGGAACCAAGACGTAGCAATCTCTATTCTAATAATGTTTATTAGTTTTATTATATATCTTTTTTTATATATTTTTTATTTTTTAGTTAAAAAATAAGAAAAAGGGTAAAAAAGCATAACGGCGGCGTCAGCGTCAGTGCAGCGGAGCGTCAGCGTTGGCGGAACGCTATATAAATAGGAGGGGGGGTCCATTTGCTTTACTTTGAAAGCGACAGAGCGTAAGCAGCAGCGTAAACTATGAAAGAGTAAGCGTAGACGATTGCGCACAGCGTAGATGCCGAGGACAAACCCTAGCATAGACGCTTAGCACTTAAACCCCAGCGTAGACGCCACAGAGTGACGCTAGCGTAGACAAAGAGTATTGGTTTTAGGCACCAGCGTAGACAGTTGTTCTCTTCAGCGTAGTTTGAACAGTCAGCGTAGACGAGCCGAGATGGGCAAGGGAAAAGAGGTAGAGGGCTAGGGGAGAAAGGGTCCCGACCTGACCTTCGCGGAGGAAACTGAGGCTATGCTGCGGGGCCTGCCCAGGCCAAAGATCCCATCATGGCCTGTGACATCTCACAGGTAGGCTCCAATCCCTGTCTTTGCTGTTATTTCTGTGTTTCCTGTTTTTGTTTGTAGAGTAGTCCCGGCGTATATGCCAAGCGTAGAGGGTTCTTAGGCGTATGGGGTTTCTTGCAGCGTATACGCCGAGTGTCGTTTTATAGCGTAAAGTTTTGTCGGCGTAAAAGATTTTTCCCTGTACTGGAATACCAGCGTAAGCCACGGTGTCAAATGTTTTTTGTGCAGTCTTGTCAGCGTGATTCACTTGTTTTACCAGTGTAAATTGTTTACTGTGACGGCGTATACGTTGTTAACCTGCAGTCATTTTTTAGTGTAAACTTATTTTTCCTCTTTCTGGCGTAAACTTGTTTATTCCGTGTTGGCGTAGACTGTTTACGCTTGAATTGGGCTGTGGCGTATATGCCGAGGGTTTCGTAGGCGTATACGCTGAGCGTAAGACAGTTGATTTTCGGCATCTACGCTGTGCTAGGCAGCGTCTACACTCGGTGCTCAGCGTATACGCTGAGTGTGAACTACGTTTTTGCGCTGTTAACCTTGCTAGCGTATACGCTGATCTACGAGGCGTATACGCTGAACGCGAACAGTTAGTAAAATTTTTCCAAATTTTAAGTGTTGATTTATGATGTAAACTTTCGCGTTTCGAGCCAATCTGTCATGGTATCGTGATTGTTTGTAGGGACAGCAAGCGCTCTCTCATCGTTGTTGAACTTGTCGGGGTATTAACATGGGTCGGCCCTGTTGAGGAAGGTGAGGTTCCCCCAGATCTAACCGTGGATACCAATGGGGTTTCGTTTAGGGGAGGCGCATGTGGATTTTTGTCCTTCCTATTGGACAATTTTGAGGTGGCTATCTGGTCAAACTTTGATGAGGTGACTACACGGAGCATGCTTGAAGAGATGCTACTGGGGGCTGTGGAGGATGTCATGGTTTTTATACAGGATATTGACGAGGGGCCTTTTGTTAACGAAGATGGCACTACGTGCGGGCCCTGGTCTACGCGCTCATTAACGCGCGTGTGGGCGCTATTGCCGCGAGGGTTGGATTATCTCAACAATACGTTGTTCATAGTTGCCCGTGCACATACATTATTCCAGAACCCTCCCGGCACAGTGTATCGAGTGGCCAGGTAGGAATGTTTAAGCTTACTGTTTCCTTTCACTGTTTAGCGTTTGCTTTTTGTTTTTGACCCATATTTGCTTACAGGCTAAAGACCAACCCGGATGGGACACTCATTGAAGATGAAGGATTATCTCTTGCTTGCACTGCTCTGGAAGCATTTATGACAGGCCCCACCCTTCATGGGACTGTACTGAGTCAAACGAAGGGTTCGATGGTCCACTTTCACAAGCAGTTCTCCAGGGCGTTTGCGATGTGCAAGGCTCGTGGGTGGCTTCATGAAGACTGGACTGACAACGGGCCAGTTTTCTCTCGTGATCTTGGCAGCACATCTAGATCTACCACTAATGGTAAATGATAAAATTTCCTAGATGTGTTAGTGGGTTTATTCAATTTTTTTGATTTACGCTGATACGACCACTTTAATTTGCTTTTACAGTTGATGTACCTTCTAGTGAGGATCCAGTGACCACTGGGCAAATCGAGATGACTTTGTCGATGAAGTTCGGAGGGGTGGCAAAGGCCCAGAAGTGGTTATGAAATCATGCTCCTCCATCCCTCACTCGTTGCCTAGATGATGCCGGGCTCATGGAGCTTTTTATGACCCCAAGTCCTGATGTTTCCATTGGGGAGATGATCGGGATTGTAGAATCCTTTAATGAGTCTGTCTCATACAACAGCACTTGGATTAAGGGTATGAAGGTAGTTTTCCATCTGTTGCCTGAGTTCTTTTCGAACCTATTTGGCGTGCCGGCAGATGGCCTGAATGTAGTATTAGACAGAGCTCATAAAGAGCTTCAAACGATTCGGGAGTTGGAGGATTGGCTAGGCGTGGCTAAGGGTGCCAAGGGATTCCCGATGCAGGGGAAGGCGAAGGTTGTAGAAGTTAACAAACTATATCCCCTGTTCAGAGCACGGGTATTCCCCAAAACGCTTTCCCAGGTGAGGTGCCTTGGGGTTGAGGCTGTTTGTGTCATTAGAACTGTTTTGGAAACAAGCATGTGGTATAACTGGGCATGATTTTTATTGTTGGGCATGCACAAGGAGATAGTGCGATTGCGCTCGAATGTCGAGGCGCAATCCCATTTCACCTTTGCATTCTTCGCCGGTTATCTTCGCCATTTTTCCGAGTTCCTGGTAGTTCGTGCAAATAACAAGTTTGTCCTGCGGGATCGGGGTCAACTATCCCGCCCGTGGATCAATCACCTGTATGACATGGCCAAATCCCAAGATGCACCTGAAGGCATCGATGAATTCGCTTCTATTACCACAGGGGGATCATCTGGCGGTTCAATCCACACGCATGATAGTCTGGGGTTGGATCCAGATGAGGTACCTTACACTTCTAGGAGGGCTGAATGGGTCATCAAGGAAACCGTTGGCCAAGCTAAGGCGAAGCTAAAGAGGCCTGCGCGACCAGCTAAGGAGGTCTCTGGTGTGAGCCAGCCACGCGTGAAGCGGATACGCTTCAAGATGCCTGGTAAGCGAAACTCGCCTACTCATTACTTTAGCGTTTTCATTTTGTTTATAACTTTTACCTTAATCGCTTACATATCGTATATATTTTTTTGGTTTGATTTTTAAAGCAGTAAGGAAGCAGGCTTTAGAGACAATCACGGAGGAGGAGGAAACCAATACGGAGAAAAACAATGAGGAAGAACACACAGAGAAGAGCCAAGGTGGAGGGACGGTGGAGTTAAGGAAGAAAACCATAGAAACTGAGCCGTTGGATGACCAAGGCAATGTCGATCAAATGATCCGCAGGTTTCTTCAGGGAGATTTGGATTTAGGCGCTCCCCCAGGGGGTGACGAAGGGCATGGTACATTTTTTCTCTCTTTTATCTTGTTTTGATTTCTCCTGTCAGTTGTCATTTTTGTGGTATTATTATTTTTGTTATGTTTTTTGTGTTTTTATCTTGTCCAGATGAAGGTAGCGAAACCAGAATGGTGCGTTTGGATGTACCGATGAAGACGGTTCCCCCGGAGAGGACCGCTGAGGTTAGTTCATCGCGTACCCGTGAGCCATTTACTTGGTCTGAAATGCCAAGCAAAATGGATTTTGTGGCTGGACTCGTGGAAGAAGTCGTTGAACAGATCTAGGAGACCCACCCTGATATAGGTATACATTATTTAAAGGTTTGGAACTTCACATCCTGTTTATATTGTCCTAACATTTGTATTTTTCACGTGGATAGGAGCTAAATTGAGATGGGATCCCTCTGAGAGCGTCAGCATAGAAAGTTTAACCGCGCTTTCCCCAGAAGTGGAACAAGTGCCAAGGCCTGTTTATGATGGAGTTACGGAAGGCTGTGTGCACAATGCTAAGTCGTTATGGACCTGTAGGCGCTCCATCGAGTAGTTGTGGCTGCAAATACAGGCAAAAGAGAAGGAAGTCTCTGAGTTGTCAGCGGAGCATGATGATTTGAAGGCCTGGTACGAATTCACCGCTGCTGGGCTAAGCAGTGATCGCTCTTGGTGAACGTCTAAGGTCACGTATACCAGATATTGGAATTTGTTGAATCGTCATGCATCGCTGACTCGGAGAATGGCGGAGTGAAAAGCCCAAATTGATCTCCTGGACCTTAAATGTCAGGATTGGAAAGCTTTTGCTTCCAAGGTTTGTAAGTGGGGTCAAGACGAGAAGAATCACAAGCATTACTACAAGAAGTTGCTAAAAGAGGTGTCCATCGAAAAGCGACAACTCGAGATGTTTGTGGAAGGTTTGGGCTTGCGTTCCGCTTTCAATACTTTTGCTCAGAATACAACTGTGGAAATGGAGTCGCCTACAAGGGTTATCACAACTGCATATGGGGAAGTGTTGGTTGGCGAATTTCCTCTGAAACATCCTACCTGGTCAACTGTCGACAAAGGGAAAACTTTGGCAAACATTGACTTAGGCCTGGATGGGACAGACTGGGCTAGCGTTTTAGAGGAAGAAATCCTTCGTCAGCTGGAGTTTGGCTTGGGGGGATCTCCTATGGTAAGCGTTTTGTTCTTATGAAGTTAATTCATTGGATAACGTTTAACATTTTGACATTCGCTTATTCTTATGTTGGTTGTTTATCCTCAGGATGAAGGTGGTGATGATGCACAAGAGGCTGGCCCCAGTGGAGCAGGGGCCCCTGATGCTAGTGGATCTAGAGAGGACGACCCTCCTGCCTCGGATGTCTAGTGTTTTAATTTTGATGTTTTGTTTTTGACTCAGATTTATGCGGGAAATGTGACTTGAAAATTCTGAAACTGATGAAAACAGTTGAAAGCTGTAATTGTACAATGTTGTATGTAAAAAAAATTTTTTGTTGATTTTTGAATTTAATTGTAAACATGACACAACAATGTAAAATGTTTTGGCTTATTTTGAGTTTGATCGCACACATGACACGATAATGTAAAATGTTTTTGAGTTTTACTTCTTTGTTTAAAGCGTAATGTACCGAAGTAACCATAAATGACACGTAAAAAGGAAAACAAAGTATGCACTAGTTTAAAGCCATTTCGGGCCCCTAAGCATAGTTTAAGGCCATTTCAGGCCCCATTGTTAATGAGAAATACTTTGGGTAGAGTGGATAAGTTTCTTGGTGGACCGACCATCTCTGATCGTGGCTAGTTTTATGTCATTGCGGACATGATAGTTTAACGTCTTTCCAGACAAGGAGTGTTGTTTAATTTTAATCTTTTTGTTGTTTATTATTTTTTTGTGTTTTGGGTTTGGTCGTAGTTTAGTGTCATTTTGGACGTATTATAGTTTAACATCATTTCAGACTTCATGTAGTTTAACGTCTTTTCGGACAAGGAGTGTTGATTTTATTTTAATTATTTTTTTATTCTTTTCATGTTTATGTTATGCAATTTATTAACTGGTATGATTTTGTATCCGGCGTCCCCTTCGCTAATCACGTTGAATGGTAATTCAGCCCAAGGGACGTCCGATGAAACGACTTCTATGTTAGTGTTTTCAAGTATCTCAGTGTCTATCCTACTTTCTGTATTTGTTTCTGTATGAGGATGTGCGCGTGCAGCGTCTGACGTAGGTGTTTCGGTTTTAGGAGGTTTTTGTGCTATGTTCGAAGGCTTACAGTTTACCGGTGGTTGCAGATTTTCATCGTTTCGGCTAGGCTTTTCGATCTCGACTTCCGAGCCCTGATATATGTCTATATGCGACGAAATGATGGGGGTAGCTTCCTTCCCGTGTATGATGACCTCACTGTCCTCATAAGGTAGGTGAATTTCTTGGTGTATGGGGGAGGAGATAGCTCTGAGTTGGGCCAACCAGGGTCTCCCTAATATTAGGTTGAACCCTGGCATCTCATCGACCACTAGGAAGTCGGTAGATGTAGGGAACTGATCCCCCGCTATGAAATCCAAGGTTATTGTTCCTTTTACCATTACGCGTGACCCACTGAATGATTTTAAAAAATTAGTTGTGGTCGGTTTAATTGAATCAGTAAGCCCCAATTGTTCAACGATGGGGTACGGTACCACATTGGTTGCGGCTCCATCGTCTACGTGGACCCTATGTATCTTGAACTGGCTCACGCGTATTGTTATGAACATGGGGGCTGTTGTTATTTCCCCTATTTTCTTGTCCACTTTGATGTTGTCTTCATGAAAGTTTACGGGTTTAGGAGTGGTCCCGTGAGGTGAGTGCATCACCGCATGAATAGACGGTTCATTTGGGGGCAAATCCTCACTTACCGGGATTGATGTCAACATACGTACTAAAGCTTCCCGATGTGTTTGGGACGTCAAAACCAAGTCGTACAAGCTTAGTGAAGTATTTTTCTATTTTAGTGCTTGGGTAACTTGTGTCAAGACCATTGCAAAATCTCTACTGTCTGGGACATTTTTATCAGCAGTGACTGGGTCCATTGTACACAACAGTTTTATTTCCCATTTTGCGGGTTTGTCATTCTTGTTTGGAATTGTCGTTTTATGCGATTCTTGTGTTTTAGATGATTCACCTTCGTTGTCCGTGTTAGGTCGGTTGTTGGATGACGACATGGGCATGGAGTTAAGGGGAGTGGGCTTGGGTGGCCCCACAACTACCTGTTGGCATTCCTTCTCCACACGCTCATGTGTAAGCCTGTCTACTAGGCATTCCCGCGTGTTGCGTGGGGGTGGAGTTGGCCTTAGAGGCTCGAGTTATCCTGGGACCCTAACCACATATGGGGCTGGGCGGGGTTGTGGGTGGACTATCAGATATGATGGGGCAGGAGGCTAACCAAGTATCCTGATGACATACGGGGTTGGTTTTGGCGGAGGTTGGACCTCCGTTGTTGCAACGACGGGTGGTACTCAGATTACGAAAGGGGTAGGTTGAGCACGAGGGGTTGGTGTGTCCACGAAATTGACCGGAGGGATACGCACCACGTATGGTTTTTGACATGTCATGACGTTGGATGTGGGTACGGTCGAGGGCACCTAGACTATGTATGGCTGCTGCGGGGTGTGTGGTGGTTGAGGTGCAAGTGTGGACATAGCGGGAGGAATCTAAACTACGAATGGCCTACTGGGTGTTTCCTGTTCATATTCGGGGTAGACAGTGTTGATGTAGGGTGTCTCAGAATCATTACCACAATAGATTGTATTAATTACATACGGCGCCTCTTTAGTGTTTAGGGGGTCTTTATACACCCCCATAGTTTGATTCTGTGGTTGGACAGGGTTAGCCCCGTCAAAAGTGATTTGGCCATCATCGATCATCCGCTGAATGTCCTGCTTCAGGGTGAAACAGTAATCCGTACCGTGCCCATTGCGTTGATGGTAGTCGCAGAAGCAATCCATTCTGAATCCTTTGGGCACAGGAGTCTCATCCGACATTGCTAAGCTTGGGTTCTGTACGAGTTGACAAAACCGGTCGTGTCTTTGGATGGCCGCAAGGGATAACTGTTTATGCTTCATTAGCCCAACCTTCACGAGTTGATCGAAGATTTGGGATGGCTTCATTGGCAGAGGCGTGTATTGGGAGGGTTCTTTCCTCTCGAAGTTTCGCGTACGGTTCGTTGGGTTCTGTTGTGATGATGATTCTTGCGCGCTTGTGGGAGTTGGTTTGTTGTAGTCAGTAGGAGTTACTAGCAGTTTGTTTTGTTGTTGCATCCCTGCTATTGCCACTATGGTTGCCTTAGCCTTCTCTTTATCCTTTTTAGTATGTTGATTTTTAAAGGCTAGGTATGTAGGATCATGGCTGTTTTGGGCCACCTCTTCTATGTTTTTAATTTGTACAAATGCTTGATTAAGGTCACGCGCGTTAAGGTAATACAGCTTGGATTTAAAGAAATCGTTAACAGCTCCTTTTATGATAGTAAGCAGGTAGGTCTAGGAGATTGGCTCATGCAGTTCATTGAGAGCGGCACTCCACCTCTGGATAAATTTCTGCACAAGTTCAAGCGGTGCTTGCTTGACTTGTATGAGGCTGTCCAGGGTGGCCTCGGGTTTCAAGTTATACTTGAACCGAGTCACAAACTAGTGTAATAAGTCTTCTAAGGAGAAGATGGAATTCCTTGGCAGGGCCCGATACCAATCAAGTGCCCTCCCTGCAAGGCACATGGGGAACACTCGGAGGATGGAGTGGGACCATGCCTGGAGCAGCGCGCATTCTAGCCTAAATGTTATCAAGTGTGCATTGAGATCTGTCTCCCCGTTGTATTTGGTTAGTGTTGGTAAGGGAACACCTTTGGGCAAGGTTAAGGGTGGGACAGACGAGCTGATGGGGTCATCTTGGTAGAAATCCACTACCTTTAGCTCCCCATCGGCGGCTGTTTTGAGGCGTTTTACCTCGTCAGCTAATTCTTGCATCAGTTTCTTGGCATCCGCCCAATCTTGGGCACTCGGTAACATGGCAGCTGGGGGTTGTGCTACATTATACGAGTTAGACTGTTGGACAGTGGGTTGAAAGGCTGAAAGTTGTGCAATCGGGAGTTGCACTTGTGGCACGTGATAGGGGAAAGGCTGTGGTTGCTGTGGTGGCGGTTGTACTGGGGGAACGTTAGCTGGTTGAGCCATATGGGGTGGTATGTTGTAGTGAGGAGGTTGATGTTGCTGTGATTGAGCACCCACCGTTACCCGTTGTGCAACTACGTTTTGTGGTGGGACCCCCTGTTGGGTTATGACAGTAGAAGGAGCTGTATGCGTTTGAACATGCGGGATATAGTGAGCAGATGTGGATGCCGGTACCACATGTGGCATCCCTATCACTTGGGGTGGGAGTGTCACTCCTAGGCTATCATGAGGGGGCGATGCTTGTATAGATGGGTCGGCTGCTGCGTCAGGGACGATGGCAAGAGGGAGCGTTCTGAATTGCGGATCAGTTGGAGGTGGCACATGAGCAAATGAGGATGTGTGCAATGGAGGCATTTTTGTGTGAATTAATCTGAGGGGTTGGATGGGCAGGATCTCTCCTGTACCAGGATGAAAAATGGGGTTGACCTGTGCTTGTGGGCTTAGAGTGTGGTAAGAATCTTCTTGTTCAGATTGAGCAGCAAAGTCGTCCTCTTCCTCTAGTTGGGACTCTAGTGCAGGCTGATCCAACATGCGGCTCCTTTGTAGGAGGAGCTATGTGATGAGCTCCGAATACTGCTCTGGAACTGGGATTACATCATACGGGAAGCAGGTGAACTCATGTCCTCCCCTGTAAAAGAGTTCAAACTGCCTCTTTACTTCCATTTCAGCCCGGTCAACAGCCAGGCCAGCTTGTATCTTAATACATATAACATTGTATTGATCCTGGGTGATAATGTTAGCGGCTGGATCCCTTCCCTGCAACCTTAGAGACTGGCGGGGCCCTGCGGTGGGTTGTACTCTCGGATGTTGCGGGGCGGGCTGTTGGGTAGCCATGGCGTCCACGACGTCAGTTACTTGAGCTGTTGCGGCGATGGTGTTCACGGGGTTCATGATGAATTGTTGAGGGTATGATACGGGGTAGAGGAGTGAGGTTAGTATACTTGGTACAGCGTAGACTAAGGGACAGTGCAGCGTATACGCTTCAACGTTTAGCGTAAAGCATCAGCGTAGACAATGTATATAGCGTAAGGGGTGGAGTGTATACGCTGGGCAGCGTATACAGCTTCAGCGTAAGACAAAGTATAACGTAAATAGAACAGCGTGAACAGGATAGAGCGTAAAATAGAGTAGGGCGTAAACAAAGTACGGCGTAAAAAAGAACGCAACGTAAACAAGGCTCAGCGTAAGACTAGGTAAAGCGTAAATAGAATACAGCGTAAATGATGCTCAGTGTAACACAAAGGATAGTGCGAATACTGAACAGCGTAGATGCTGCACAGTTCGTAGGATGAATTCAGGCTAAGTTGAGTAGACGTTGGGGTTTTTGTGGACAGTCCACGTGAAGCGGGCAGCGTATACGTTGAAAGACTTGCAGAGTTTGACAAGCGTAGATGCTGGTAAGTGTGCAGGCAAGGTTCTCAGACGAGGCTGGGGTTTCAGCAGAAAAGAGCATGGTTGGCAGCGTATACGCTCAACAGCGTAGATGCTGATAAGTTTGCGAGTGAATGTTTTAGGAGGCCCTCCTTCTAGCGCCAATTTCTGTACCGCCTGAAATCGTCGGCCTCTGGTTGGAAGGAAATAGAGACCGTGGGATCGCAGGACGAGAACAGAAGACCCTGCCTTCGCTTGAGGGAGAGCTAGAATGCACGAAGATAGAGTACCTTGGGTAGTCCACATGCGGATCAGACAAGGATTTACCTGCACGTATGCAAAGGTGCTATACGCTGGATTATCGCGTAAATGGCGTAAACGGGCGTAGACGGCGTAAACAGCATAAAACAGATGCAAACGGAGCGTAAGCGTAAACGAGCGTAAACAGAATGCGTGGGCCAAGTTTCCGTAAAACTGTAAACTGTAAAAAATCTTATGCAGCAAATATAACAATGATATTACAGAATGAAAATACAGTGCACCGGTCTAACGCAGTTGTGGCGGAGCACAAGGCGGACGAAAAGCCTCGACGGATGGGAGGGCGGCTGGGCTAGAATACGCTGTGGGCATGGCGTAGAGACTGTGCGCGGCATATAGGTTTTCCAGCATAAGAGGGTTTTGAGCTCTAGTGCGCAGCATAAATGTCTGGGTATGCTCTGGGATTTTTGCCAACCCTCCATGGTGAAGTGGAGAAGTGGGGTTTTTATACCGGTTGTTACGCTAGACTCGGGTTAGGAGACACATGGCGCATTGACCGGGTGTATACAATTTACAAATATACAACATATTACATCTGCTGAGCGTATACGCAGGGCGTATACGCCACATCATGCCGGCGTACATGCTGAGCGTATACGCTGGACGTGCCAGGCATGTGAACTTGGGTGGAGACGTTATGGACGCTGGGCGTGCACGCCAACAATGGCTGGGCATATACGCCAGGCGTATACACTGACGGCTGCCGACTTGCTTCGATTCTTGCTCTTCGGTGTTGTCTCCATTCTATCATTGAGACTTCATCATCGGGCGTGTGCATCTGTGGTGCCGAGTGTACAGACGAGGCATGTACATTGGGCGTGCAAGTCGGATGTCTGTTGGGCGTATACGCTAGGAATGTCGGGCGTATACGCTAGACGTGTATACACTGTTGATGCTGAGCGTATACGCTGGGCGTATACGCTGGTACTATCGGGCGTATACGCTGGGCATATACGCTGGTACTGCACTTAGTGAAAAGTGGGCCTTTTGATTCCAGAAGTTGCAATGTGCGATGCCAAATGTAGCCGTGGCCGTTTGTGGCTCCTAGAGACCTGCTTCTTGCTGGGGAAGTACTAAGCTCAAAATTTTGTGGTGTTTTAGTAGCCATTGAAACTGTAGGAACCTTTAGAGCCGTTGCTACCTGCACAACTGAAACTGCTACGGCCTGCGACAAAAATAGAATCGGGGCCCGAACAAAACGGGACGTCTTTCTCCGTGTATTGTATATAGAGGGTTTCGATTTTTTCTTTGTTGTTTAATCCCTACGTTTTGCCCTCCATTGGCCTCAATTCTGTCTGATTTTCTCCACATGATTACTTCCAGAAACCCCTATTAAAACGACTCATCGGTGCAAGAAGGACCTCCCACGCGCTTCACAAACTTAGGTTTGGTGTCTGACGAGTCGGCAACATAGCTCCGACTGGTACATGGACGCAGTTTAGAACCAACAAGCCAAAGGAAACACCCTAATACCTCGGCATTCAGCTCCATTTTTTTTTCTGATTTCATTTTTCCCAGCAGCGTTAACAATGGGTCTCAAGTCATACGTGAATTTGGGTTTTCTGCAATACAGAAACTTTTACACCCTTTGATAATTACAAATTCAAAACCAGTTGGACTCTTTAGCCGATTTTTGATTATCCACTACCCACGGTGTTGTTTATTTTGCCAATATTAATCAGGTAGTATGCTTTCTTGTGGTAAATAATCCTTCTCTTTTTTATTCCAACCTTCACTCAAGAAAATATCTTGGTACTTTAATTTACTTTCCAAGAAGGCTTAAATCATCAACATTATTTACCAAGCTTTCTTCTCCAACAATACCCATTACTCACAATACTAAACTGCAAATTTACAACTAGGGATTTTGCTCATATTTTGAACAAAATATTCCAACTGCTCCATGTAATGGCCAAATGTACCAACAATAAGGTGTTCACTCTTGTTGTCATGAACACCAGTTTTGTCTTGTCTTGTAATGATGATCTGTTCACATGTCATCCCATTCACCATTAGTTCCATTTAGTCAATAATCCCATACCTTTCCAATATTATTATAAAGAACTTGAGGACAATTTTTCATTTAGTCATGGGGGTGTGATGGGACATGATATCGCATGGGCCTCGATATCATGTATGTGATATCATGGCCATCGCGATATCGCATCCCATGCGATATCGCAGTGCACCACCAAGTCTATAAATAAGAGGTGGCTCTTCCTTGTTCGAAAATCTAGGCCTAGACTGTAGTGAAACTCTGGCACGTTTTACCTCTCTAGAGATAGAATAATTTCCATGTGCCCATAGTAGGAACTCCAAAGTGAACAAATCTTTATTTGAGAAAATATTGTACCTAAACACAAGTTTTTGTACGGCAATAAAGATGAGCTTCTTGGATAAACCTTGCAGTGCATGGATTAGGATAATTAGGACTTTCTTTACTGTTACTTACTATTTATCATTTAAATGCTTTATTAGTCATTAAATCTCTCTCAACCCTTCTCTCCTAGTTAAGTGCCTCAGTACGACTGCTTCAAGCATGTGCATTACACTTGGTGATCCCAGTAACGACTAGCATTTGGTAACCAAGGTTGCATCAGTTCAGGGTGTGAATGGTAAGTGGGAATGGATGATGATGCTAGGTTAATTAAGGCTTAGTTAGTTAGTCAAAGTTAGTCAATTAGTCTCTTCACCCTTCAACTCATTAGCATAGGAGATAAAATAGAAAAACTATAAAAATCACATACCTCAAACTTACTTAACCATACAATCATGACAAATACAAGTAAGTCTGGGAAGACAACGAATGATTAACCTTAAGTGTTCCATGAGGTATGTAGGCACTTAGTCTGTGGAGTTTGACCAGATCGCACGTATAACACTCGTATTCGTATGGTTGAGTGTAGGGGTACCTCACCACTAATCAAAGTTTAATCATAAAGGTAATTCAATTTAATTTACCTTCTTATGACATGTTACTAGGGATAGATAACCTTCAACACCTAGAACCATATAGTATAGGACAAAATAGTATTACATTAGGAACTTACAAGTTCAGTATATTACCAAGGTATAGAAATAGGTTTACCTCAGAAAATCCAAAAAAGATGAAAAATAATAAATGGCTAGTAAATTCAGTCAACAAGATGGAAAATAAATTTCATAATCTCAAATAGAAACTAATGATCATAGCAAATGAGGATCCAATAGCTTTCTAACACAAGAAAGAACACTGGTACCATATTGAATTAAGATATGGTATAAAGATCAAGTTAAAAGCTTAGCACATAGAAAGGCCACCAAGCTTAAAGGTAGAATGTGAGGAAGAGATTAATCAATTACTCTCAAAGGACTATTTCAAGCTAGCACAACTATGTTGTTCTATGTAGCTTTTTATATGAACAAATGAGCAGAATTAGTAAGAGGAAAAAAGAGATTCGTTGTCAACTATAAATCACTAAATGACTTGATTAAACTAGTCCAACACTCTATTCCAAAAAAATATGACCTATTTCAGTACCTATATAAAACCAATTTATATTCTAAATTTGATCTAAAATCTAGTTTTTGGCAAATACAGGTTTATCTAGAAGATCAATGGAAGACTACTTTTACAATACCTGATGGTCTATATGAGTGGATTTTTTTTCCCTTTGGGTTAAAAATAGCCCCATCCATATTTCAATCTTGTATGGATAGGATATTTAGTCAGTGTTCGTTCATTATGGTTTACATTAATGATATCCTAATTATGAGTAAAGACCCTCTAGAGCATTTAAAAAATTTAACAACATTTCACAAATTAGTAGATGATAATGGCTTAGTACTTTCTCCTGCAAAAATGCAAATAGCCAGAGAAGAAATAGAGTTTCTCGAATTACAAATAAGTCATGGTAAGACTTCCTTACAACCACATTTCTTAGAATCTATTTCTAAGTTTCTTGAAGAACTTAGAGATAAAACTCAATTACAAAGATTCTTAGGATGTGTGAATTATGTATTTGGATTTTATAAAAATATTGCAAAAGATAAGAAGCTCTTTAATGATCAATTAGGTTTAAACCCTCCTTCATGTTCTCAAGAACACACTAACACAGTTATCCAACTTAAAAAGCATTGCAAGAATCTCCCACACTTGCAACTTCCAACCTACATTACTTTAATCCTTGAGACAAATGCCTCAAGTGAATTTTGGGGTGCAACTTTAAAGGAAGATAAGGACAAAGTAGTAAGATTTTGCATGTATGCATTCAATAGTTTTTGGATATACAAAAGAACTATCATAGTACTCATAAGGAACTCTTAGCAATTGTGAATGGTATTGAAAAGTTTAGATTATTTTTTCAAGATAAGCATTTCGTCATTAGAAGTGATCTTAAAAAATTTGATAAATACCTTAGCTCAAAACATTTAAACAAGGTTGCTCATACTAGATTGATAAGATGGGCTCTGTATTTTGAAAATTTTGATTTCTCGACAAAGTTCATTAATGATGCTAAAAATTGTTTAGTAGATTTCATCACCAAAGAGTATAATATTTCTATTTAATTTTAACTAGCTTTTGTTGTTTTCTATTTGTAGATATACTAACCTAAGAAGGATGATTACTCAAATCATCTAGTAGGATCAAATCATGTAGGGCTAATGAATTATACATGCTTACCTTAAAATAATATACTCATGGCATTTAGCATGGTGCAAACTTTTCTAGTCTCAGGACCTTTTTCATATTTGAGGATACTTCTAGCTAAATTAGACAAATGAACTATCATCCCATAATTGCTCTAATTCTAGTAAAGTATTATGTCACAATAACTAACCTCAACTTTGATCCCCATCCTCCTTCTATAGATGAAGATGAAGTTTCCTATTCCATTGAATCTCTTCTTCATTGGCCACTATATGAGCCTAGCACCTTCCATGTTTATCAAATCAAAATAGACCAGTGGGGAGGACCCAATACTACCTTCTAGCAGTGGTGGGAAAAGTATGGTGACTCTCCTTAGTACTATGCATCCACTTACCCAAGGCATCTCTTTAGAAGAAACAATGAATATCATGGAGACCTGATCTATTATAGTGATATATAGGTAAGAGGATGGCATTCTCTAAATTTTGGAGAAAATCATCACTATTTTCTAGTAAATTGTATCACCTAGAGGATAGATTGGTCTAACCCATGGGGTTATGCTTTCTATCATGACGTCTACACTAGTAATAAGTATGATATTGAACAACATTGTCATGAATATGGCATACAGAATCCAAGGACACTGAACCTTAAGATTCTTGACCAAAGGATCACCCAAGCACATGCTAATGGCTCAAGGTTTCAAATTTTAGATATCCTCTATGATGGATCACCTAGCAGTTTCCACACTCCCCCTTCTCCTCATCCATGGAGTTCTCAAAAATATGATTACGTTAACTTAGATGAAGGCTTTGATTCTCCTAGTAATGCATCATTGCATAATTGCATGAAAAGTATCTTGTATAGTAACTAAGCATGTAAAGGTATGCTTACATGCTATAATAGTATATCTATCAATTTACTTTTGTAAAGTAGATTTTGTGGATTCTTTAGAGATAAGGTTCTAGTAGTGCTATTTGCATGTAGCAGACTATGTATAGTAAAAGGTGTGCTTTTTTTCTCCTATAAAAAGAGCTCTTGGTATTCTTAGGAGGCATCAGAAGAGAAATCGCCTAGTGCAGCTCATAGCACCTAAGCATGCATTCCCTAAGAGACCTAAGTCTTTGTTGTATCTCTGGATTCTTGATCCAATGTGAATAAATGATCAAAGGCTCTTAGTCCTATGTAATGTATTATAATGACATGTTTCCTTTATCTTCTTTTCTTGTTCTCTTGGAGTTGTGCTTGTAGAATGAATGTTGAAGTCATTACGAAGGTGCAACTCATCGCAATAGTAAGTTGCCATGTGACCTTGATGCATAAGATTTGGTTAGCTTATCCTACTATACCAAGAGTGCTTATTTCACATTATTTATATTATTCCCCTTTAAGTCCAATCCTATAGCCTAATTATAACCTTTCTTACCCTAAACAATAATGATGACCTATGTTTGACATTCATTCACTATGGTCATATGACCTCTTCTTCGTCATGCTCTACCATTAAGCTTGTTGGATGTAGCAAATCTCATTCAATAAGAAAACCAAATCAAATTCAACCTTAGCAATGAAACCCAATGAAGGTTTCACCTTGCAAAAGAGAGAGAGAAAAAGAGAGAGAGAAGGGGAAAGTAAATTGCCAAGAAATTGGAAGGCTAATGAAGCCCAAAAAAATAGATTAATAGCTTTAAATAAGAAAAGGGAGAAGCCTAATGGCCAAAGAAACCTTGAAGTGAAGTTTTGGTTCCAAAAGAACATTACCAAGTAATCAACACTTTGAAGCATGAAGTGTGAAGAATACATTGGTTAGCTAACATGTCATTACCATAACTATAACCATGATTTCAACATATAGAACTTATTGTTAACCACTGTCACCACTCCCTCATGACCAAATATAGCCCTTAACCTATATCATCTCATCATAACACTTATCCCATCATCACAAGTACTCTTTGGCATGGTTCAACACTATGGAATTAAGCATGGAGAGGAAATGTTGGTGATGGACCTTTGGTGATTTTTTATATTCTTTTTCAATGTCTCTCAGGTCAATTCTCAAAACATCAACAAAGAGAGGCTAATAAAACACCACTAAGAAAATTCATGTAGAAACTTATTAGCATTGTAACCTTCACCAGTAAGCTTAAGGTTGAATTTTATTGTAAAATGTAAGGCTTGCAGTTCATAGGCTGCAATCTTACATATTGTAACTTTTTGAGGCTAAACATGGCTCATAAGTTGATATAGCCTCACTTCCTAGGTGGAAAAAGTTATGTCATGTCTATATTTGGGCTTGGGAAGGCTAAAAATTCCTTGGGAACTCAAATTTGGTATTTTCATCGATTTCATGTTAGTCAAAGCTAAGACTATACTTGAACCACCTGCAACTGGCATGGAAATTATTGGGCTTTAATTTTCACAACAAGGCTAGCATGGTTTCTATGAGGCCAACATAGTCTTTCAAGGCCAATGTAGTTTCCATGAATCCAACATAGTTTTCCAAGACTAGTGTAGTTTTGGTGAAGCCATCATAGTTTTCAAGGCATGTTTGCTTTTTATAGTACTTAGGATAGTTTTAATGGCCTTGGTGCATCAAATTTATCATAAATGGAAAACTACACTAGAATTAATGATCTATCATAGCTACAAATTACATCAATCTATCAGCAATCATGGGGAAAATTTGTAGCTTCAATTCAACAACTGTATGGACTATAAAGAAATTCAACCACATTGAATAGCTTCTTGAACTTTTGGTACTTGAAACCTTTAGCATTTTTTAAACCTTTTTGGCAAACTGGCAATCAACTGAGTATTGGAGACTCTTAGAGAAATTTCCCAATAATAAAAATTTAAGCATTTACCCATCATTTTTCAACCAACATGGCAAATCCAACCTCAGAACAAGCAAGGAGTTCTAATAATGGAATCTTGGAAGCATCTAAAGCATGAGGGTAATTGTAAAACAAAACCTATCAGCTTCAACAAACTTCAAGCTTCATTTGTACAACTTATTGTGCATTTGGGCACACAATTTGTACACATTTTTTTGAGAGAATGTTTGGGTTTGTATTACTGAAAGTTATGGTACACGAGTAAACAAGTACAATGGGGGGGACATCAGTGATGGCCCACTGTGAGGGGGGGGGACCCCAGAAAAACACAAATTTCAAAGCTCGGCGGACACCGAGCTAAGCCACCGAGCCACAAAGCCGCAAAACCTCAAAACCTCAAAAACCCCGAGGTTGAACAGTGAGAGCAAGGGGACAGGGGGGGCGCACCCCCAACAAGGGGGGGGGACACCCTTAAAAACAAAAAAGAGGGGGGCGCAAGGGGGGGTGCAACCCCAACTAACAGACGAAACAAACAAGGGATGGGAGGGGGGGCAACGGCAAGGGGGGGGGCCATTAAGGGTGAGTCGGCAGAAGGCGACAGGCACACCGAGGCTGTTCCAGCTCATGAAGCAGGTCCAGAGTGGCGCGATGCTCCTCGGTGTCCATGAAGTTCGCGACCTACTAGATGCCCTACATAGTGGCCTCTCTCCTTCTCCAATCGGCCAACGAGTNTATATGGGCAACCCCCCCCCCCCCCTGAGCCACTGGCGGGTGCTGTGTTCATGTGCCTGGTCAAGTTGCCATTGCCATTGTTCCTCTTCCTCCTGCAGGCGCTCTTGCTCCTCCCAGGCCGCCTCCTCTTGGGCCTGACGAGCCTATTTTATGATAATAATTTGTATACATTTGAACTCTATACTTTTAATATTTTATTATTGCAAAAAGTTTATAATTCATTTTTGTGCAAGCCTATTCTACAATTAATTTTTGTTCTTTCTCTTAAATTGGTTTTTCATTTCCATTTAATTTAATCACATTGTTTACACTTTTCAAGTCCCTTGATGATTAACAAGACCATCTAGGGCACCTTGGATCCTCTTTCTTGAAGACCCTAGGAAGACCCTAGGAATCCAAGTTTAACTATTTTACCAAGAATTTTGAATTAACACCAAATTATTTTGGTACAACAACTAGGATTGTTTCATCCCTACTTAGCTTTAAGATGATAGGGTTTTTCCTTGAAAAATATTTAAATTTCTATCAAGATCTTATGTATATCTATAATATACTTATAAAAATGTTTTTTTTTGGGGGGGAATATTGTTGTTATAATAATTTGCAATATTCATGCAATACTGAGCATTAGAAATGTTGAGCTTATTTTCGGAAATGTTTAAAAGTTTCTTAGATCAATAAAAATATTGCAAAATTAAAATAGTATGATTAAGTTGAGTCACTTGCATTGTTTTTACAAGAAGCACTCTTATCAAGCTCAAAAGAAAGTATTTTGAATTTACATCAAATTTTGGTTCATAGTTATATTTTTCCTAATTGTGAGTGTACAAAATGAAAAGTACTAGATAAAGAACGAGGATTACAAAGGTAAAGTATTTGTAGAAATTTCTAAAAGAGGTCAATTTATTTTATCAAAGAATCTTAAAATGATTCTTGATAATGGAAATTTTAAGTATTTTAATAGATCAAAAATTATTTACTAGTTAAACATATGAGCTCATGAGTCAAGCTTTAAGAAATCAACATTAACAGCTAGACTTTAAGCCAAATTTGATTTTATAAGATACCTTAGAGTAACGCTAGATAATTAAGTATATCTTAATTAATTTCAAGAAAAGAGCTTATGAGCACAAAATCTAATCTAAAATATCATTTCTTATTATAAAAGATTATTAGCTAGGTTTTGGATCAACAAAGATTCATTTTTGGAGTTAAAAAGATTCATTGTACATCCTCTATTCTAGCTTGTAACAAGACAAACATTAATACAAACACTTAATTGTAGATATTGACTCAAAATCTTATTAGTAAAAGCTCATAAAATCAAATATTTGGAGTGAGACTCATTTTACAAATGAAAGTTCATATTAGTTAGCCACATATGATCATGGAGTTAGAATAGTTTGGTTCTACAACAACCTTTTAAATTGATTCTACAAGCCACATTAGCTTTATTAAATTTGTAGAGTAAAAAGGTATTCTATGGCCAAAGGTTCAATTAGCTTTATAACTACATTAACTTGTAGAATTAGGAAAGATTAGAAGAATCAAAAAATGATTCTATAAATTGGTTCTATAAGAAATATCTAAAATGGTTCCATGATCCACACCAAGTCTTGGTTGTTATGTTAAAAAAATTCAAGAAAGTATGTAGATCCAAAAATTAGTTCTACAAAGAGCTTTCAAATTGGTTCTACCATGTTAGTTGGATATAAATTAAATATTAACTTTACATTATCCTGAGATTTCATTCTATAAGAGAATGCTAAGATTTGGTTTTACAAATAAAACCTCTATGTCACATGGGTTGAATAAGAAAAGCTTGTTTTTAAGGAGCTAGTATCTCATGAGGTTATAAGATTGATTCAAAGAAGATTTTATTATCATCTACATAATATTTGAGAAGTTGATCTTTGTAGAACCAAAATTTGATTCTATGCATGAGTTTCTAAATGATTCTATAATCCATGTTAGCTCTTATTTTAATATGAGTTTGTAGAACCAAAATTTGATTCTATGAACAAAAACTATATTGGTTCTACTTGCCATGTCAGAGATCTTCGAAGACAAAAAGCTTAAAAATGTTTTTCTACAATCATGATTCTTTCTAGATTTATCACATCAATACTAGATGAGTGAGTGAAATTCTAGAACCAAAAATCACTTCTACAAGAAAGTCTGAAAATGGTTCTACCACATCATCACTTAAAGATAAAGCATGTTATATGAATAAAATAGAAGGGAAAGAATAATCATAGCTCATAGAATCAAAATTTGGTTCTACAAATAAGAGCTAAAATGGTTCTACTGATTATGTCAAAACCAACAAAGAGATTTTATTCAAAATAAATATATTAGGCTCAAAAGAAGTTATGAAATCAATTTATGCATATGCTTATTGCACTTTTTAATCCAACATAGCATATTAAAGATTAAACAAGGCTACATACAAAGGAAGTTTAAGGAGTTTAAAATATAACATGGCTCATAGAACCAAAAATAAATTCTACAAAAAATCTATAGAATTCTTCTTTCACATTAGTTAAATGAATGAGTGAATTCATATAATTAAAATTTGATTCTACCAATGACCTTCAAAATAGTTCTACAAACCACATCAACTTTTTAATAGCATAGGGTTGTAGAACCAACATAATATTCTACAAATGAAAGATAAAATGGTTCTATTACCCATGTTAGGATCAAAATATGAATTTCTTTCCAAAAGCTCAGACATGAGGCCTATTATAGATTATTTGGAATATGGTTAATTACAGTTTTAATCCACCTCTAAAAGACTTGATATAAGAAAGCTCGTTAAAGAGTTAAGAGAACTTGGATGCCACACAAGCTTAATATATGCAAAGAAGTTTGTAGAACTAAGAAATGGTTCTATGAATTAATTTTATGAGCTAGTTAAGAAACATTTTTGCATTTGAGCTTATAATAAGGAGAAAGAATTAGTAGAACCAAAAACAATTCTATGAGTCAGTTCTACAAGCTATATTGAGATGCAAAGGAGCTTTGATTTGGGAATTTAAACATAAGGCTTAGTACAAAGTAATGAATAGAATTTATGCTCATTTTTATTTAGCTTAAAAAGAATAATTCAACAAAGAGAGAACTATGGAATATTTAAGCCTAATCAAGAGCCATGTATGCAAAATTCTTTTAGGATCACAAATTGGTTCTTAAAAGTGCCCATGGATTCTATAGAATGATTAAGTTCTAATGTAGATAATCATGTAAAAGGATAAAGAGCTCCACATTAATGTAAGCTTAAAATTGATTATGAAGCAAGATATCTTTTAAGATCATAAATAAAATAAAACTTAGAATTGACCCTATGAAACGATTTAAGCTTCCAACTACCATTTCATTATTAATAGAATGAAAATTAAAAGGGCTGATTAATGTTGAATGCTCGGATTTGAAGTAAGAAGAGAGAGAATTATTTAGCTTTGACAAAGATCATGACTTGATTAAGAAAATAGAGAGTAAAGGCTTAAAGATAATGAAAGATTAATAAGAAGTTTATGAGAAAATAGGCCTTCACAAGCTTGGTTTCAAACCTAGGGCTAACATTATAATAGATGTTATTAATCACTTGATAGCTAAAATCATATACACAAAAGATAAGATTTGATTCAGATGAAATATGGAACACTTCATTAACATCAATGTTAGGAAAGTGTATGAGCTCTATGGTCTCATAGAGCTTGATATAACATAGGTGGAAGCTTTCCAATAAAATGAGGAAGTACTTAGTGGCAAGTTTTAGATGCATCTAGAAATAGGAAAGGTCTTCAAGCTCTCATTGGCATTGCTTACTAAGGCATAGGAATATCGAAATGCTATTCCAAAATCTAAGAGCTCTAATTTCCTCACAAACTATTGGCATTTGAGATAAATTATGTTGTTGATTATCATGTTTGAGCATCGGTAGCTTTAGAAAATAAGAAGAAAAATACTTCCATGTACAATATATGAATGATATGTTACAACATAGTGTAGTAGAGATTCAAGAACATGAGGCTTAGTTAAACTTAAGTTTATTTTTGATAGACTATCTATTAGGTAAGATCCTAGAACTTAAAATAATAACTCTAATTTTTACTAGGTATGCATTGTAGCATAGAGCTCAACCTAAAGATCCCTATTATGAATTCTTTCTAGTCATATATTAAAAGAGCTATTTTGATGTCCAACCTTAGAATTTTTATTGAATTTTCTATATCTCCATTTACTTAAGTTCATCCAAGGAATTTTCCCATCATGGATAGATTAGAAAATCATTAATAAAAGTAGGAATAAATGCCATGAGGACGGTTTTCTACATGGTTTCTATACTCAAAATTTTGATTATAAAATTTGTACCTCCATGTCTTACAACTTTAGAACTAGGAAAATAGATGTGGGAAGGCCCCTTGAGACATGATTATAAGTGTAAAGAAATTTTTCCTGTAAGTTTGTTTTTTGAAAATTTAATAATGCATGGCATTTAAAAGGAATAGAAAAAAGATAAAAGAAACAATGTGATTTCCTTGTCGCTCCAAAAATAATATATTCAACTACCAAGACTCATACATTTCAAAAAATAGAAAAAATATATATAGTATATAAAAAAGTTATAGATATAGAGGTTAATAATGCTAAGAATGGCACACCAAAATACTTAAAGAAAAACTTATTTATAAAGCTCTAGCTTAGCTTGTGATCAACTAGTTATAGAATCTTATAGATGAATGAAAAGTAGAGATCATCCTCTGGATAGGTATTATATTGATGAATATTTATCTTTAATGGAAGAGAACTAATTTTTATGAAATATTAAAGATCTAAAGAGACTATGCCTGATGAGAGATTCCCTCTCAATTGTGTTGAACATGTAAGAGTAAAGGAAACTAGAAAAATAAGAATCAAAAGAATTAAAGATAGTAAAGAAAAACAACAACATGTACTTCTTAAAAAGAAATAACAACAATAGTAGCAAGAGCTATAAAACCAATAAAAACTATAAGAGTTATAACAAGAACAATAGAAGGAAGAGGGAAGCTCATCATGAGATTTAGAAACTTTGGATTTTTCTTAATGGCATTTTAAATAGGTTCAGCTTATCTATTTTGGTTTTCTATTAGTTAGCATTGGAAATAGATAGCTTTATTTACTTGTTTAGCTTAAATTATACATAGCAATGTTTACATTAATACTATGTTTTAAAATAAATTATTTTCTAAAAACACTGAGGCTTAGCTTATTTTTGTTATTCTTATTAAATGAGATAACTTCTTAAAGTGTTAATTTTGTGTGAGTTTAACATGGAGTTTATGTCTACTTAAATGAAAATTTAGGCCTTATGAATTTTATTGAACTTATATTTCTTCTCTATTTGATATGAATTTTGCTAATTTAGCTTTGGAAAGTTTGTTAATAGATGGTTCAAGTTAGAAGAATGACATATTCTATAAAATTTGTTGATTTATTATCTTAGCTATGTAGAATTTAAAGTTAGATGAGTGAAAAAATATTGATATTCACTATTTATATTGAGATTTAGCTAAAAGTGAAAGTTAAAAGTTATTTAAAAAGTTATTTCTTTATAATATTTAATATTTAATATATACTTAGCCATAATTAGCTCATTTAAAATCGAAAAAAGGCTATTTGTGGGCTATTTGTACCTTGGTGGAACTAGAGATCAATAATTATCTAAAATGAGCTATCTAAACTACTTTGGAGTGGTCATAATCCTAACCCAATAGAAAGGAAGAGTTGAAATTCTTTGACTATATCATTAGTGGAGGTAGGATGTGAAACACCATAAAATTTTAGGACCCTCATGCTTCAGTAAAGTCTTGGAATTTAGGCAAAGACTTCCACAAGTGTACCGTCATGATGGTTCAATAGGAAAGTCTAGGCACTTAGGATAGACTATCTAGTCTAGAACATTTTCTCTCCAGGGCTAACAAGCCTGCTAGACTCTCCAACCTGCCTAACTGGATAATTGACCCAACTAATAGTCTACCTAGAGATCATGCTAGGATTTATCAAAAGTTTTTGGGATGAGAAAAACAGTTTGGCAAGTTTTCTAGCGAAGAGGTTTTCTATGCTACACTACATTGTGCAGCATAGCGAGCCTTAAAAGATAACCACTCAAGTGTTCAAGTGCGAATTAACAAAATGATTGCAAGACAAGTTAGGATTTAGCCAACACAAGGTGCTACGCTATGCAACATAGCACAACATAGCAAAGGTAGAGAAAAAAGGCCCATCTTGCCAAGTGATTCCAACAAGAAGACTGCACTTTAGCAAGACTTTGGCCTCCAAAGCTGCCTAGCCAACTTAGCCCTCAGGCCTTAAGGAAAGTTTCTTACTATAAAATGGTAGATTGAATAAGGAAGCATGACACACTAGATGCTACGCTGTGCTATTCTACATAGTGTAGCATAGCGTAGCGACGATGTAAAAATAATAGAAGTGTTTCAAACATGAATTTAGCAAGTCCAAAGGCTTTCTAGCATAGAGGTCAAAAATTGTAGTTGTTGGCCTGACTAAGCCTTAGACAAATGCTCTTCGGCTTCTATGCAAATTTCTGTCAAGACTAGTGGCTACGCTAGGCTACGCTACGTAGTGTAGCATAGCATAGCAAGCAGCTACTTATGCTACACCAATGTGCTCAACACCGTTAGTAGTACAACACTGGCACAAAAGCATCAAGATGTCTTCAGGTAGATCTAGAACTTGTTGGCAACAATCTTTCTCACTCTGGCATCTCCTTGACAAAATCAAAAATTTTACTTCATTTTGCATAACCCTAGTCAACTTTCAAAAAATTGTTCCTATGCTTGACCCTGCTTGTAAGAGTGGGGAAGACGTAGTCCTGGAGCATAGGCTCCATTTTGATTACATTATTAGCACACTGGACTTTGGCACATGCAATTTTGGTGGTATGGTCATAGCGTAACAAAGTTCACATCCAACATCGCACACCTACACAGTACGGACATGTTAGCACCTTGTGGGGTCTAGAACACATGGCATCCAAACCATGTTTCTCTCCTACTCCTAGCCCTATAAATACCCTGGCAAAAAATGCTCAGGGGGTTGGCTTTATGGTGCAGTTGGATTTTAAGTTGGCTTTCATAGAGCATAGTTGGCAGTTTTGAGCATTCTGGTTACCTTTAAGTTCTTTGGTTGGCTCCAAACATCAATTTGTGAGCAGGGCATTTTGGCATATTAGTGAATAGAGTAGCAAGCAAAAGGCCTATGACTATATCGTTCAGTGTAAGCAGTGTCTCTCTAGTATTGCATAACCTATTGTACACCTTTTAGCAAGGCAAAGGATCAAATCTACAACCTTTGGGGTGGTGCACTCTCTCACCCAAATCTATTTTACAATTCGCTTACTATCATCATTATTTTTCATTAATTTCTTCACTTTACATTTGTCGATCATCGATTTATTTCATGTGTCACTTTCAAAACAAGCATTTATGAAAGGTTAAGATACACCGATTAAGTCCCTATCTGATTGACCAG
This sequence comes from Gnetum montanum, assembly GCA_015680685.1. NCBI lineage: Eukaryota > Viridiplantae > Streptophyta > Gnetopsida > Gnetales > Gnetaceae > Gnetum > Gnetum montanum. The sequence goes on along the minus strand of MNCI01005255.1, from coordinate 30,769 downwards.
ACTATTCAGGGTGCCCCACTTCCATTTCTCTCCAGCACAGCCCTCGCATGGATCTAAGGTTAGATTGTTTGCCCAACAACCTCTCGATGTTCTAGCCATTGATGTTTGCAATCACTACATTTTTTGGCACTAGAAGGAGGGCTTTTTTAGTACCCTTTCTGCATCTTATGGGTAGTCTTGCATGCTCTCTATATCTTGTAATCCACTAGCATAAATGTGACACCCTTTTGTGGTTGTTTACACATCATGTGGTGTAGACTGGTTGTGATGACAGTTCCTTTGGAACCCGGTAGGACGAAAAGCCTCTGATCAGCTATTGATTTCCATGTTTCTTGTTTGGGAATTCCCCTTTTATCATGCAAAATGATTCTACCAACAACTGCTATTTCCACCTAGATCCTTAAGGCTCCTTTCTTAGCTCATAGCACCATAGGTGCCAAGCGGCCACCTAGCCTAGTGCTAGCACCACACTAGTATCTTAGGATCCAACATTTGTTACTTGAGTTCTTAGCATAAGACGCAGAGCATTATGACTTCCTTTATGCAAAGATCCATGCATATCTTCCCTTAGATCACTAAAAAATTGAGGACAAATGCAACTTTGAGTTCCTTCATTAAAATGGAAGGGAAATTATCCCTACCCTTGACATTACCATCACCCTAATGAAAAAGTATCAATGGATCTTAGATCAGCTGATGCAAGTCAATAAGTTTAGGGAACAAGATATGGCATCTCATTATGATGAAGCATTCTAGGATGGATAGGAAGACCTAGATTCCCAATCCGAGGGTGGTGTCCTGACTTACCCTATGACCATCCCTCCCACCATAGTCTTCAAGTCAAACCCACTTTTTGCATTAGGCCTCTTTGTGATTACCATGACTCCATCATAATCTACATTTTCATAAGCCATGGGCAGCCATTCTACACCCTCAGCGTACCAACATGCCCCTCCCTCAGTTTCATTCCTAGAAACTCTCTCTCCTCATTTTGTCTTGTCCTTATGTCAAGCATCGATCATAGCTACATTACCCTACATGCACACCATGTCTACTTCACAGTTGCATGGATTCTTCACTTCTATTCCATCATCTACACATGTTCCACCATCAGCAATAGGCCCAGCCCCAACCACATGGTGGACCCCAGCCACTTCGCTTCCTATTTTGCAACCCTCCCAGGTACCACATTACCCTTACCACCAAGCATAGCAAGTCTCATAGGTGTCACAACCAAGCACAAGACTATGGCCTATCCCATTAATCATGAAAATGACTAACCCTACAACACCACCAATGGTCATCACTCTAATAGCACCACCCTCTGGGTGGTGGACCTCATAGGTAACACCCTTTGCAGGGGCAGCCCCAATGACACCCCCTATAGGTCGATGTCCTTACTATGGCATTAATGATGGTTTCCCTTGCAACCCCACAACCATCTACATCATCTCTAGGTCTGGACCAAGCATTTCAACTTATCCAGACCCTCACTAAAGAGATTAAACATCTCAAAGCTACCAGTTCTAACATAGTGCAGGTCATGGATTTCTACCATGATGATCCCATTAGCCTGATTGTTCCCATGCTCACGTTACCCCCTAGGATTCCACTCCCTCAATTCACAAAATACAATGGGGATGGAAATCCTAATGCACATTTAGTCACATTTAGAACTCCTTAGGAACCCCTCCTTGGCTACATGCAATGAGCCGCTAGTTCCTAAGAACTTCAAGTTGGAGAGGTTTTGTGACTACCATCAACTTTGTGGTGATGACATGGATTACTGTCTAGCATTAAAAGATGACATTTAATGAATGATTGATCAGGGGAAGTTAGTTCTAGACAAAAGCAAGCATGTTCACCCTAAAAATCAATCCATGCAGATCTAGAAGGACCCCCTCAATGCTAACAACACAGGGTATATTATCAATCATGTTGGCATAGACAGTAACCCAGAACCATCATAAGTAGCTAAGTAGCATATACAGCGTACATCATGGACGAAACTTCATCCCTCCAGCCATTGAACATCATGCAAGCGCATGCGCCTCAACAAGATGCAGCCGCACTCGTTCCCATTCCTCCACCAACTGATGTTCAAGTCAACATGCTTCCCATTGCAATTCCTCCCGCAGCTATGGCACCCCCGTTCTTACAAATGCAACCCCCTCAAAACAATGTAGGAGTGACCTTCCCACCCTGCATTATTGGAATGCCACATGTGATTTCGACATCTACATCTGCCCATTATATCCCCTAGGTCCAAACTCATGGAGCCTCTTTTACTGCTATAATAATACAGACCCCAACGCTCACCTTATAACATTTAGACTAGAATGCGCATTACTCCAGGCATGGCCCCATGCCATTTTGTCAGTGTTCCCTATGTCCCTCGCAGGGAGAGCACTTGATTGGTGTCGGGCTTTGCCAAGAAAGTCGATATTTTCCTTGGAAGAGTTGTTACATCAATTCGTTACTAGGTTCAAGTATAACTTGAAACCTGAAGCGACACTTGACAGCCTTATACAGGTCAAACAAGCACCTCTAGAACCCGTACAAAAATTCATATAAAGGTGGAGTGCTGCTCTCAATGAGCTCCATAAGCCAATCCCACAGACATATCTACTCACTATTCTAAAGGGGGCTGTTAACGACTTTTTCAAATCCAAGTTATATTATCTCAATGCACGCAACCTTAATCAAGCCTTTCTACAGATTAAAAATATAGAGGAGGCGGCCCAAAATAGCCATGATCCTGCATACTTAGCCTTCAAAAATCAACACAGTAAAAAAGACAAGGAAAAGGCTAAAACAACCATAGCAGCGTTGGCAGAAACGCAACAAGCAAACGTGGTACAACAAAACAAACCGTCGGTGGCCCCTACTAATTATACTAAACCTACTCCCGCAACTGCACCAGAATTGTCCTCGCCGCAGAACCCAACACCAAATCGTATGAGAAACTTTGAGAGGAAAGAACCCTCTCAATATATGCCACTACCTATGAAGCAATCCTAGCTATTCGATCAACTCCTAAGGGCTGGATTAATGAAACATAAACAGTTGTCCCCAGTAGCGATCCAAAGACATGACCGATTTTGTCAACTAGTTCAGAACCCAAGCCTAGCAACGCCGAATGAACCCCCAGTACCAAAAGGTTTTAGAATGGATTGCTTCTGTGACTATTACCAACATAAAGGGCATGGCATGGACTACTGTTTCACCCTGAAACAAGACATACAACGAATGATCGATGGAGGCCAAATCACTTTTGATGAGGCCAACCTGGTCCAACCGCAGAACCAGGCCATGGGTGTGTATAAAGACCCCTTGAATACCAAAGAGGCACTGTACGTTATTAACACAATCTACCTAGATAACGAACTTGAAACGCCAAGCATTAACACCATCTACTCTAACCATGAACAACAAATTCCTAACAAGCCATTTGTAGTATGTATTCCTCCCACTGAATCAACATCCATGCCTCAATCATCATACGCCCCGCAGCAACCATATGTTGTCCGCGTACCCCCCACCGTAGTGACTTCTAACACCCCGACCTACGAAAAACCATACGTGGTGCACGTACCTTCTATCGCTGCTACCGCAAACTCACCAACACCTCCTACTCAGCCTGCCCCTTACGTAGTCCGAGTACCACCCACGATCGCAACAGTGGAGGTACAACCTCCAGCTAGGCCAACCCCATACGTCGTTAGGACACCCAAACATCCTAGTGATCCCCAATCCTCTAATTCCTAGACACAAAATAAACTAAGCCCCTATGTCATCAAGGTGCCTAGCCAGTCTGGCACCCAACTGCAAGCGACTGTCCAACTGCAACCCCACCCGACTCCATATTTGTTACGAATCCCAAGGCAACTTGAGGCCACAAAACCAACTGCGCCCCCATGTCACACACGAGAATGTTTAGTGGATAGGCTTACATGCGAACGCCTGGAAAAGGAGCGTCAATGGCTAGCCTTAGAACCTCCTAAACCTACTCCATTAAGTGCGATACCCATGACACAACCTAACGATAAACCAAATAAAGGCCATGAGGTTGAATCATCAAGAAAACATGACACACCCGAATCAACAATTCCAAAAAACAATGATAAACCAACGATGCAAGAAATAAAACTGTTGGGCCCAATGGACCAAGTTACTGCCGATAAACACGCGCCCAACAGTAGAGACCGAGCAACAGCCCTAACATAGGTTACACAAGCGCTCGTGCGAAAGAATACTTTGCTAAGCTTATATGACCTAGTTTTAACATCTCAAACACATCGTGAAGCTTTGGTGTGCATGTTAACATCTATCCCAGTAAGCAAGGACTTGCCTCCAAATGAACCTTCAATTCATGCGGTAATGTACTCACCTCAAGGGTCAACTTCCAAACCATTAAGTTTCCATAACGATAACATCAAGGTGGATAAGAAAATAGGGGAGATAAAAATAGCCCCTATGTTTATAACAATAAGAGTAAACCAATTCCAGGTACATAGGATCCATGTGGATGATGGAGCTGCCACAAATGTAGTGCCATATCCCATCATTGAACAACTCGAGCTCACAGAGCTAATCAGACCAACCATCACCACATGCTTGAAATCATTTAGTGGATCGCACGTGATAGTCAAAGGCACCATGACCTTGGACTTCATAGCAAGGGACCAATTCCCCACATCCACTGATTTTGTAGTAATCGATGAGATGCCAGGATTCAACCTAATATTAGGAAGGCCCTGGTTAGCCCAACTGAAAGTGGTCTCATCCCCTATACACCAAGAGATTCATCTACCTTATGAAGGTGGTGAAATCATCATACATGGGGAGGCTGCTACACCCATCATCTCATCATACATAGACACAAACCAAGGCTCAGAGGTCAAGCTTGAGGAGCCTAGACAGCATGACATAAATGAACAACAACCGACAAGCGATAATCCTTTAAACACAGAAGAAAACCCACCCAAAACAGAACTACCTAGGCCAGACATTGTACATACACCTCCTCACTTAGAAATAGCAACTAACACAGAACTCACACCAAATGCTGAAACATCTGAAAACACCGATGCGGGGACTATTCCATTAGACATCCCTTGGGCTGAGTTACCATTCAACGTGATCAGCGAAGGGGACGCTGAATATAGAATCATACCTGCTAACTCTATTCCCAACGTTAAAATGCGAAAAATCAAAAAACTACTAAACCAATAAATAACAAAACACAACTGGTCTGAAATGACGCTAAACTACAACCTGTCCGAAATGACGTTAAACTACAACAAGTCTGAAACAACATAAAACTACATTCCAAGTCTGGAATGATGTTAAACTATCATGTTCGCAACGACATAAAACTAGCCATGATCAGAGATGGTCGGTTAACCGAGAAACCCACCCGTGTCATTCGGAACGTTCCTTGCTTACCCTGGGGCCCGAAATGGCCTTAAACTACGCTTGTGGCCCGAAATGGCCTTAAACTAGTACGAATCTGGCCCAAAATGGCCTTCAACTAGATCATCCACTTATACTTTGTTTTCCTCTTTCATTTATCATTATACTCCAACTTATAATTACATCTGCGCATTACACTTAAACCACAAAAACAAACCAAAACATTTTACATTGTCGTGTCGTGTTTGCAATTAAGCTCAAAATCAACAAAAAAAAAATTTTATACGAAATGATGTACAAGTACAAGAGTTAACTGGTTTCATTTATCTCAATTTACAATTCCCATATAAAAACAAAAAATAGACAAAAACTAAACATCTGGGACGGGAGGGTCATCCCCTTTAGACCTGCTGGCATCATGGACCCCCGCTTCACTGGGACCAGCTTCATAGACATCGTCACCACCTTGATCTTGAAAATGCAAAAAGAGATAATCAACGTAAGAACAAGAAAAAGACAAAATTTCAAACAATGGGCAATGAACGAAATTCATAATAACAATATGCTTATCGTAGAGGATCCCCCTAAGCTGAATTCTAGCCAACGAAGGATTTCCTCTTCTGAGACACTAGTCTAGTTGGTCCCATCAAGACCTAGGTCGACATCTGCCAAGGCCTTCCCCTTATCAACAGCTGACCAGGTAGGACACTTTAAAGGGAATTCACCCACTGAAACCTCCCCATACGCAGTTGTAATCACCCTTGTAGGTAACTCCATCTCAACAAGTTGTGTTCTAAGCAAAGGTATCAAAAGTAGAGCGCAGACCCAGACCCTCCACAAACATTTTCAGTTAGCACTTTTCAATGGACACTTCTTTCAACGATTTCTTATAATGATGTTTGTGGTTCTTTTCATTCTGATCCCATTTGCGTACCTTGGAAACAAAAGCCTTCCAATCTTGACACTTGATGTTCAATAGGTCTATCTAAGCCTTACGCTCTGCTAGTCTCCATGTCAGTCACACATGGCGATTGAGTAGGTTCCAGTATCTAGTATACGTCACCTCGGAAGTCTGCCAAGAGTGATCACCACTTAGTTTAGCAAAGGTGAACTCATACCAAGCCTTGAGATCGTCACACTCAACTAACAACTCAGAAACTTCCTTCTCCTTTGTTTGAATCTACAACCACAACTGTTCGATGGAATGCCTACAGGTCCACAATGATTTTGCATTGTGAACGAGACCTTCCACCACTTCCTCATAAACTGGCCTTGGCACCTGCTCGACTTCTGGGGATAAAGTGGGCAAACTCTCTATGTTAACTGTCTCAGAAGAATCCCACCTCAGTTTGGCACCTATGCACATGAAAAGAACAAATGCTAAAGTGACAAAAATAGGGTGTCAAACTATAAAGCTACAAACAACTCGAAACATATATACCTATCTCAGGGTAGACCTCCTGGATTCGTTCAACAACTTCCTCAGTGATACCAGCCACAAAATCCATTTTACTTGGCATCTCTATCCAAGTAAATGGCCCACAAGTGCGAGATGGACTAACCTCCACGGTCCTTTCAGGGGGAACCATTTTCATGGGCACGTTCAACCGCATCGTTCTGGTTTCACTATCTTCGTCTGGAAGCGATATAAAAATAAAAAGTAAGACACCATAGAGACAATGGCTCATAAAGCACCAATAACAAAATAAAAGAAAACATACCATGTTCTTTGTCCCCTTCTGGGGGTTTTCCTATGTCCAGCTTTCCCTTAAGAAAACTGCTGAACATTTCATCGACACCACTCTCTTCATCCACCAGTTCAGTCTCCGTGGTGTCTCCCTGTAGCTCCTCCATTTTTTCCATCTAATCCTTGTCGACCTCTTCCTCATCGGTCAATAACTCCATTCTGGTTTTCTCTGAAGTCAAGTCTAAAGGCATCAGTGGGATGTAAGTGATCAAAGTAAAAATTATGAATAAAAAAAATCATAAAGCAACAAGTGTACTAAGTTCACTTACCTCGGGTAGGCATCTTGAACCGTATACGCTTAACCCATGGCTCGTCCACATTTGAGGCCTCCTCGGTTGAACGTTCACGTTTTGTTAGCTTTGACTTGGCCTTGTCAATGGTTTCTTTGATCACCCATTCTGCTCTTTTCGCAATATAAGGCATATCATCTGGTTCCAACCTCACACTATCACATGTGTGGATTGAGGTACTAGATGATCCCCCTGTCGTGATAGATATGGATTCATCGATTCCCTCAGGCGCATCCTGGGACTTGGCTGTTTCAAACAAATGGTTGATCCACGGGCGGGATAATTGACCTCGGTCCTGTAGAACATACTTGTTGTCCACATGAACCACTAGAAACTTGGCTAAGAGGTGAAGATAACCGGCAAAGAAGGAGAAAGTAAAGTGAGACTGTGCCTCGACATTCAAGCGCAATCGCACTATCTCTTTATGCAGGCCCGACAACAAAAATTGGGCCCACTTATAACACATGTCGGTTTCTAGGATGGTTCACATAATACGTACAGCTTCGACCCCAAGACTCCACACCTAGGAAAGGGATTTAGGGAATACACGTGCCCTAAACAAAGGATATAATTCATTCACCTCCTCAACCTTTGTCTTCCCCTACATAGGAAATCCCTTGGCACCCTTGGCAACACCTAACCAATCCTCTAATTCATGAACCGTATGGAGCTCTTTATGAGCCCTATCCAAAACTACATTTATACCATCCATCGATACACCAAATAGGTTTGAAAAGAATTCAGGCGATAGATGGAAAACTATCTTAACACCCTTAATCTGGGTGTTGTAGTAAGAGGCAGACTCATTGAAGGAATCCACGATCCCGATCATAACCGCTATTGACACATCAGGGCTTATGATCGTCTAAACAACGAACGATGGATGGAGGCGCATGAGTGCACAACCATTTTTGAGCCTTGATGACCTCCCCGAATTTCATTGATAGGGTAGTCTCAGTTCGTCCAGTTGTGATAGGGTCTCCTCCAGGAGGAACATCAATTGTAAATATAATTCGAAATCATCATATCAGTATAACCCCCTGGCAGTCAAACAAACACGTTAACACATCTAGAAAATACTATCATTTACCTTTAGTTGTGGACTTAGATGTGCTACCCAAGTCAGAGTCATGAGGAAAGATTGGTCCCTTATGTGACCAATCTCCATGCAACCATCCACGAGCTTGGCACATTGTGAACGCTCTAGAGAACCGTTTGTGGAAGTGGATGATACCACCCTTGGTTTGAGCTAATACAACTCCATGAAGGGTGGGACCCACCATAAAGGTCTCTAGAGCAGTACGAGCTAGAGCAAGCCCATCATCCTCAATGCATGTTCCGTCTGGGTTAACTTTAGGCCTACAAAAGAACTTTTGTCAAAATAGAAGTAAATGCAAAATGACATAAAAAACAGAAACAACAAGTTTAAATGATCCTACATATCCACCCAGTACATGGTGCCAGGAGGGTTCAGGAACAGCGTGTGCACATGCACGGCTAAAAATAGGGTGTTGTTGAGATAGTCCTATCCTCGCGACAATTGAGCCCACACACGCGCTAGCGGGCATGTAGACCTGGGCCCGCTGGAAGAACCATTCGAGGCTACAAGTGGCCCCTCGTCGATGTCTTCCATGAAGATCGTGACACCCTCCGCGGCTCCCGGCAACATGGCCTCAAGCATGCTCTTTGCCACCAGTTCACTTAGGTGCGACCAGATAACCACTTTGAACCTGTCCAGCATGAAGGCTAGGAATTCACACACCCCTTCCCTGAACCAAACCCCATTGTTGTCAACGGTCAAATCCAGAGGTTCATCGACCTCAATGGGGCCAAACCATGTTAGTACCCCTACGAGCTCAACAACCAAGAGAAAAGGCTCAATGTCCCTGCAAGCAACCAAAATGCCACGGTAGATCAGCCATACATGAAAAGCAGATGAAACAACAAACTTCCATGTCGTAGACCAACACTTAGAAAAAATTACAAATCGTTCACGCTCAGCGTATACGCTACAGAAAATCATCAGTGTATATACTATGAAATCCTTTACATTCCGCGTATATGTCATGGAAAATAGTTAGCGTATATGCTGTGCAGACAGCCAGTGTATACACTGTGCAAACAGTTTACACTAAGCACTGTGCAAATAAGTTTACGCTAAAAACAGTTCACACCATACACCATGAAAATAGGTCTACACTGAACCCCACGTGAAAACAATTAACTGTTCATACTCAGCGTATACACTATAGAAACCCTCAGCGTATACGCCGTAGAAGCCTTCAGCGTATACGCTGTGTAAATAGTCTACGTCGGACACTGTAAGCAATCTACGAATAGTCAGCATATATGCTGATAAAATCATCTATGCTTCATGCCAGTAGAATCTGTTTACGCTGAGCATTGACGAAAACTGATTACACTACAAACAACTTAGGCTACGTGCAGTATATGCTCTACGCTCTCGAAACCCTCCATGTTGTGAACTTACACTCAGCATATAGAAATCCTCTACGCTATCTGTCTATGCTGACTATCTACGCTGGGCGTATACGCCAAGGAAATTGCCTATGCTAACTGTCTATGCTGGGCGTATACGCAAAAACCCTCTACGTTGACTATTTACGCTAAGAAACTGGTACAGATGAAAATAACAAACAGAGGCAGGATCAAAGCCTACCTATGTGACGATCCAGGCCACAATGGAACCCTCGGCCTGGGCAGACACTGCAGCATGGCCTCACTCTCCTCTGCGAAGGTTAGGTCAGGTCCCTTCCTCCCCTGGCCTTCCACTTCCTTGCCTTTGCCCATCTTGGTGCCCTCTACGTTGGGATTGGCAGGTTTACGCTGAGGGTTGAAACCATTTATGCCTATGCTGAGCCTCTATGCCGAGTTGAAGTCTCTACGCTCACGCTGAGTTGGGACGTCTACGCTAACGCTTCGACCTCTACGCTCCACATTTACACCAGGGTTTGGCTGTTTACGCTTACACTCAGGCTTTGGTTGCTTATGCTTATGCTAAGGGTTCAGTCGCTTACGCTTACGCTAGGTCATCTACACTTATGCTCAAGATTACGCTTACAATTCAACGTAGTAACAAATGACGCCCCCCGCCCTTTTATATAGCGCTCCACTACTTCCGCCGCTGCCATCGCCGTCATCTTCTAGTTAGTCACTTTTTACTTTTTTCACTCATTTTTATTAAAATTTGCTCAAAAAATAATAAAATATATATATATATATTTAAAACAACATGAATATTACTACATCCTGGTTCCCCTGTGAACCCAACTTCACGTGTTCACACCAAACATTCTAGCGTAAACATTATACGGCCTGGTATGGCCTTAGACTGCCATGACGGCCCGGCATGGCCTTAAATTGCCATGACGGCTTGATAAGGCCTTAAACTGCCACATACAAACCCCCTATGGCCCAGTAAGGCCTTAAACTACCACCTATAGATCACATTCGGTCTGGTATGGCCTTAAACTGCCATGACGGCCCGATATGGCCTTAAACTACCATGCATCCCAGTGTGACGATAAACCACCGTTATGCACATACACACAATTTAAGTTGCCTGAGAACATCGAACAATACTCATCACCTCATTCTGCTCTCTGTTTATTGGCAAGACCAAGCCCAATGGATTGTCAGCATCTATCCACACCATTAATCATCGATGGGCCGTATGGAAAGATCGCAAGGGACATTGAGATAAATCTCATCCACTTAAGTTCATCAATGGATGATGTAGTCATAGCCTCAACACAGCAAACACTAGACAACTACAAAGGTATGACAAAGCCCTTCGACATAGAAGCTGAAAACATTACCGAAGACCCGTTGACCGAAACCCCCATCACCATGCCCGATGGAGAAATTAAAATGTTAAAACTAAGTACATTACTACAACCTCAACTAGCCAAAGACATAGAGGATGTGCTTAGGGACAACATAGAAGCATTTGCTTGGTCTTACACTAACATGCCCGGATTAGATCCTCGAATCATCTAGCACAACATTATCCTTGATCCGAAATTGAGGCCGGTAAAGTAAAAGGCGTGAAAGGTTAAACCTGAGGTGGCATTGGCAGTTTGCAATGAGATCACCAAGCTTTATCAGGCTGGTTTCATTTGGGCTATCAATTACGCTGAGTGGGTATCCAACATGGTTATTGTCCCAAAAAAGAATGGAATCATTCGCCTATGCATCAACTTCCGCAATCTTAACGTTGCAACCATAAAAGATGATTTTCCTCTGCCCAGCATTGATCAACTCGTTGACTCGACCATTGGGCATGCACTATTATCTTTTATGGATGGCTTCTCAGGATACAATCAAATACGTATTAACCTAGAGCATCAGCTCCGGACTACCTTTATGACACCATGGGGAACCTTTTGTTATACAATGATGCCCTTCAGCCTCAAGAACGCTGGGGCCACATATCAAAGGGCGATGACATTCATTTTTAGCGACTACATGCTACACTCACTCAATGATTATGTCGATGATATCATGGTTAAATCAAAAACATTACAACAACATGTACAAGACCTTAACTTGGTGTTAAAACATTGTTTAAAATATGAGCTGAGACTTAACCCAAAGAAATGTGTCTTTGGAGTCAAAATAGGAAAAATGCTTGGGTTCATAGCCTCAGAAGCAAGGATACGAGTAGACCCCGATAAGGTTAAGGCCATAACAAACATAAAATCACCTGGCAACCTTACTGAACTTCGAGGTCTACAAGGTAGACTTCAGTTCATCAGAAGGTTCATAGAAAAACTAACAAATAAATTAAAACCTATGAATCACTTGTTACGCAAGAACGTCCATTTTGAATGGACTCCACAATGCCAAGAAGCATTCGATAATATTAAAGCGGCACTTGCCCGACTACCCACAGTTTATCCACCTCAAAATGATAAACCATTTTTCATCTACCTCGCAACTTCGAATTCATCAATCACGTACATGCTTTGCCAAAAACAAGATAATGGAACCGAAGTCCCTATCTACTACTTGAGCCATGCATTAGTAGGCCATGAGAAGAAATACAATGACGTAGAGAGGTCATGTTTAGCCTTATTCTTTTCTCTAAAGAAATGGCGACATTACCTCTTCCACAATCAAGTTAACATAATCTGCAAGGATAATGCGCTCAGAGAAATCACAGGAAACATTTACGAGACAAGTCAAATAGCATGTTGGAAAGCCATGATAGCCGAGTTTGACCTACATTACATAGCACAATCATCAGTTAAGGGTCAAGCCATAGCAAATCAAATGGTCGCATCACCAACACACGATTAAGTGACAATAGAGCCAGAATTCCTGGATGAGAATATAAGCGCAATAGATATAGTGCCCAATGACTACGATGACATTCTAAACTTTGATGGAACATCCACCTCTCGAGGGGGAAGTGCTGCAGCTATCATCACCTATCCCTCTGGGGAGATCAGACCCTTTGCTTATCGTTTCAACTTTCACTATACCAACAATATAGTAGAGTATGAAGGTCTCCTTAGAGGTCTTGCGGCAGCACTAGCTTCAAACATCACACGACTTGTGGTTAGAGGAGATTCACAACTGGTTTTTACCCAAGTCACGGATATTTATACATGTAAAGCACAACATTTACAACCATACTATGACTTGGCAAAACACTTAATGAAGCGATTTGAAAACATTGATGTGCAACACGTCTGTAGAAACGATAATACCATCGCGGACGCACTAGCCACCTTAGCATTAAACATATCACCTGACATGTTCCATACGTTGCCAAGCTCCATAACCAGTTGTGCCAAACCAATAACCGATACCCTTGATACGTTGCCAATAGCGTTCATTAGTACAACACACGCGATAGAATGGTATGATGACATAAAAGAGTACCTTCTACGTGGTGAAACACCACAACATTTAACGAATGCACAAAAATATGTGGTACAAAAGCGTTCTAGGTAATACGTACTGGTAGGGGACACGTTGTGTCATCGATCCTATGAAGGCATATTGCTAACATGCATTGGTAGTACTGATGTCCAAACCATCGTTGAGCAAGTACACGACGGACTATGCGGAGGACACATAGCACCAAAAGCAATGGCAACAAAGATAAGACGCCTAGGCTATTATTGTCCACACATGGAGTATGATTGTCTCTCCAAGGCTAAAACATGCAGTACCTATCAAAGACATAGTAATCTAATCCATGTTCCACCAAATGAGTTGCATACAGTGCAAATCATGTGGCCCTTTCAAAAGTTGGGGTTGGACCTTATCGGACCAATAACACCCTCATCTTCTGCAGGGCATAGTTTCATCATAACCGCAACAGAATACTTCACAAAGTGAGTAGAAGCTGTGCCCCTTTGAAAGACTGCATCTAAACACGTCTGCAACTTCATTCTCAGAAATATTATAACCCGTTTTGGCATTCCCATGACCATCATCACTGACAACGGGCGGCAATTTAGCAGTGCCGAAACCAAAATCTTCTATGAAAGCCTGGGGATCAAAAACTCATTTTCATCCTCTTACTACCCTCAGAGCAATGGGCAAGTAGAGGCAACAAACAAAACCATCATCATAATACTTAAAAAGATGCTTACCCAAAGCAAGAGAAGATGGCACGAATAGCTAGGATACGCATTGTGGGCATATTGCACGACACATCGAACTTCAACAGGTAAAATGCCATATAGCCTTGTTTACGGTTCAGAAGTTGTTTTACCTCTAGAATTGCAGGTACCATCTTTAAGGATCACACTTTCTAGACTCCTTGACGAAGAGCAAAACAATGATCTACGCATCATTGACTTACACTCAGTGGAGGAGGAACGCATGCGTGCATTCGATCAGATCGAATGGTACCAAAAACAACAACGACAACACCATCAACACAACATTCATAAGCGCCCCATCAAAGAAGGTGACCTTGTGCTTAAGGCCGTTTGGGATAACTTGGACAAATTCTCGGCTAACTAGGAAGGGTCTTACTTAGTCACCAAAGCATACGACAATGGAGCATTCAAGTTAGCTGATATGGAAGGAAATGAGCTTGCAAATCCAACTAATCACTTGTTCCTAAAACTGTTCTATATTTGAATACAAGCTTAGGTACGTGAGAGTCCTGGCATCACGACTATAAACTGATACCACAACTCGTCCTGACATCATGACGGTAAACTGATACCATAGAGTAGTCCCGGAATCATGTCTTAAAACTGATACCACAGTTCATCCTGACATCATGATGGTAAACTGATACCACATAACATCTATAATGACAATAAACTAGCACCCATCTGGTATGACAGTAAACTACCACAGTTGCATTCACCAGAGTCTGCTAAGACTATAAACTGGTTTGCCTCTTCACAGTCCGCCAAGACTAGAAATTGGCAATGTACCATCCGCCACGACACTAAATAGGCAATGTCCAATAGGTTATGACATAAAACTAACCCATTATAGTCCGCTAGTCTGCTAAGACTATAAATTGGCAAGTCCATCTTTGGTTCCTCAATGGTTACGTTCAAACTTCATCAGAGTCACTACATCACTTGCCATTGGCTGATCCTAACAACATTGCTGCCAGCCATATGCTGTGATAGACATCCCATCCAGTGCCTTTGTTTCATCAGTTTCTGTTTAAGTCTAAGCTCGCTTACTCACTCATGGTTTTCATGTCTTCTTGGAGTTGTGTTTGCATGATGACACTTAGAGCTGTTCATACAAGAATGCATTTTGTCATAAGTAGCAAGGTGAGACATTGTTCATAGCACATACGACAATACTAAATCAAGCCATTTACTAGTACATCCCCATTTCCTGGTACATTCCCTATCTATTCATCGACATACTCTACTCAGCCACACTTGTGATACACCCAGTACACTCAAAACTTTGAGCATGCTGTTGCACACTGTAACACCTTGAAGTAGTTGCAACACACAACATAGCACTTGAGCATGAATACAAGATCAAAACAAAGCTTCTTCCACAAAAAAAATATATATTTTCCCTTCCCATATAAAACGCAAGACAGGATGGTAGTTGCCTCAAGAGAACACGCTCATGTCTAAAACAATCAAGAAACATCCAATTGCATGGCTTTGGCTCTCCGCCAATAGGTTCCCCCTTAAATACTAAACAAGGGCCCTGTTCCTCCAAAGAATGCAACACATCATCACGTGGCTTTGGTCTCGCCAACAAGTTCCCTTGGACACTAACAAGAGTCTTGTTCCGCCAAAGGACACGCATCGTATACGTTAATCCCGAGTCTGCTAAATAATGGCTATTGATAAGGATCAGCATGATACACACCAGAGCATCCCCTTTACCAAGCACAATCCCTTGATTAGTTCCCAATCTCCACAATCTCCATGTCCCTATCTAGCTACAAGATTTCACTTTCGCAATTCCATGTACTACTGAACATGGTACGATGATGTCTAGTTACACAGCAAAGGACAAAGTCTTGATCGAGTTGCTTGTGGTGTTTTTCACTTCTTTGTCGACACTTCTTAGGTTGATTCCTCCAAGTGTCAACAAAGAGGGGCCAATGAAACACCACAAAATTTCAAGCTTAGTACTTCTTCAACAAGAACCGGGCTAGGTCATGATGTTCCCCAGCATGGCTGAAGCTTGAGGGCCCCGCAGACAGCTTCAAGCAGAGTCGAACTCAACAAGAAGCAGGTCCCAAGGACCCACAGATGACCACAACATCTACTATAAAACCTGGTAATTTTGAAGCTTGAAATACTTAGTTTACACTATGTATTCTCAGCGTATACGCCTGATGCTCACAGCATATATGCCCAGCGTTATGCCCCATATTGCATCCCCAACGTATACGCCCAGTGTATGCACCCAACGTACATACTTAGTGTATACGCTCAGCGTAGACACCTCACATGTACGCTCAGCAGGTACAACTGATGTATACGCCTGGCACGTAACCCCCGAAGACGGCATGGAAACAGTACTACAGAGCAAGGTTTGGTACAATGCAACTACTCACACGAGCAGAGCAACCATCAGCGTATACGCCCAGTAGACAGCATATACGCCCAGAATATCCAGCGTATACGCGTCCACAACATATATGTTTAGTGTATATGCCCAGTACATCCAGCGTATACTCCCTCCACGCCCAACGTATACGCCCAGAGTCTACGCCCGCCTGATACAGCGTATACGCCTAGCGTATACACCCAGTAGATGTAACATGTTGTACACTTGTAAATTTAATTCTTTCGTGCCCGGTCAATGCACCACATGTCACCCTAAACCTATATAAAATCCCCAATTTTTCACTAGCCCAGGGTTGGCAAATTTTTAGAGCAAACCAAAGAGCAGAGATGCTGAGAACCAGAGTAGAGAACCTTGTACGCTAAGCATACAACCTCTACGCTGTGCCTACAGTGTGAACTAGCCCACAGTCATCCCTACATCCACCGGGGCTTTTCGTCCGCCTTGTGTCAAAGCCACAACTGCGTTAGACCGGTGCATTGTAACTCTCATTTTGAAATGCCATTGTTACATTTTCTTCCTAAAATCTATTACACTTTGCATTAATTGTTGCGTGTATTCTGTTTATGGTCTTTTACGTTTACACTCTGTTCGCATCAGTTATGCTATTTACGCTTTGTTTTTACGCCTATTACGTCGTTCACGTATAACCCAGCGTATAGTACCCCAGTGTACGTTTGGGAAAATCCTTGCCTGACCCACTTGCAAACCACTCAAGGTACTCTACCTTCGTTCATTCCAACTCACCATCAGGTGAAGGTAGGGTCTTCTGTGCGTGTCTGGACATCTCCAAGTCTCTATTTCCTTCTAGCCGGAGATTGACAATTTCAGATGGTACAATAGCAAAGACACAAATGATGGTATGTAGCCATTGTTGCAGCAACAAATATTCAAATCTAAATATGACTATATGCGTGTTAGGGTCACCCTCCCTATTGTATAAATTGGGGAAGTGTCATATGAGGCGGTAATGTCATCATAGGAACCACTAGGCTAATGGGGTCGTCATGGTAGAAATCCATGATCTGCACCGTATTAGAACCGAAGACTTTGAGGCACCTAACCTCTTCAGTAAGGGTTTGGATAAGTTGAAATGCTTGATCTATACATGGAGATAATGTAGATGGTTATGGGGTTGTAGGGGCAACCATCGTTTATCATGCAACAAAGGTAGCAGTTTGGGTCATAGGAAGGGTTTTTGGAGCTTCCCTTATGATGGGTGTTGCTTGTGCGGTTCACCACCTAGTGGGTGGTGCCACTGGAGTGGTGGTTGCTAGTGGTGCTATGGGGTTGGTCATTTTCATGATAGATGGTATGGGCCATAGTCCCACGCTTGGTTGTGATACCTATGGGACTTGGTATGTTTGGTGGTAAAGATGTTATGATGTTTGGTGGGGCTGCGAGGTAGGGAGTGAAGTGGCTGGGGTCCACCACGTTGTTGGGGCTAGACCTTCCACTAATGATGGGATAGACGTAGGCAATAAGATAGGAGCAAAGGCTCTGGGCAGCTATGAAGTAGAAGCGATGTGTATGTAGGGTAGCGTGGGTGTAATCAGTGCTTGGTATGAGGATGGGACGGAATGGGGGAGAAGAGTGCCTAGGTATGAAACTGAGGGAGGTGCTTGCTGATACAATGAGGCTGTGGGATGGTTGCCCATGATAGATGAAAGCATAGATTGAAGTGGATTTGTGGAGATCACAAAGGGAGAGGTCATGAAAAGGGGGTTTGACCATCCCCTTCAGACTGGGAGTCTAGATCTTCCTATCCATCCTAAAATGCTTTGTCGCAATGGGATAACATGTTCTGCTCCCTAGGCCTATTGACTTGTAGCAACTGATCAAAGATCCACTAGTATGTCTCCATCAGGGGAATGGCAATGTTAAGATTAGGGACAAAATCCCTCCCATTCTAATAAAGGAACTCAAAAATGTGCTTGTGCTAAAGTTCTTGGCGATCCAGGGGTAGATCTACCTAGACCTTTACACAGATAAAATCATAACACTCTACATCTTGTGCCAAGAACTCAAGCAACAAGTGTCCAATCCTAAGGGATTGGAATGGTGCCTTGGGCTAAGAAAGGAGCCTCAAGGCTTAAAGTAGAAATAGCGGTCATTGTCAGAATCATCTTACATGGTAAAGAATAAGAAAATCACAAACTAGAAAACATAGAAGTGAATATGAGATCAAAGGCTTCTCATCCTTCTGGATTCTAGAGGAACCATCGTCGCAACAAATCTGCATCACACGATGTGTACAAAACCACAAAAGGGTGTCACGTTTATGCTAGTGCATGATGTAGTACAAAGAGCATGTAGGACTACCCGTATGACATGGAAAAGGCATTAAAAGGTCCTCCTTCTTGTGCCAAAACTATAACAACTGAAAACATTAGTGGCTAGAGCACTGAGAGGTTGCTAGGTGAACAATTTAACCCTAGATCCGTACGAGGGCCATGCTAGAAAAAATGGAAATAGTGCACCCTGAACGGTCTAGTCAATCAAATAAGGACTTAGTCAGTGTATCTTAACCTTATTTAAACTTTGTTTCGAAGGTGAGACATGTGAGCTAAATTGATGATCAATAAATGCAGAATAGGGAAAATAATGCAAAATAATGATAATAGTAAAGAAATGGAAAAACAAACTTAGGTAAGAAAATGCACTATCCCAAGGTCGTGGATTCGATTCTTTACTTTGTTTGAAGGGTGTAAAAGAGGTTATACAATGCCAAAGATGCACTTCTTATGCAAGGTAAACTAGAATGTTCAAGGAAAATGCCAACTATGCCTTCTAAGAGCCAACTTAAAAGCCAACTATAACAAGAAGCCAACTCTATTTGCTAAGAACCCAACTCTATTTGCTAAGAAGCCAATCAAGAAGCCAACCAACCAATGCAAAAATCCAACAAGCCAACCACCCCTGTCGATGCAAAAATGCCAACTCTTTAAATAAAAAAGCCAGGAGCAAGCAAGAAATGTACCACCCTTTGAGTGTTGTCTATTAGGGTATTTATAGGACCAGGAGCAAGCAAGAAATGGAGCCTAGATGACACGTGTCCTAGACCCCACAAGATGTTGATGTGCCTATACTGTGTAGGTGTGCAATGCTAGATGTAATCTTGGCTATATTGTGACTATGCCTTCAAGACTCTATGTTGAAATCAGTGTGATAACAATGCAAACAAAAATGGAGCTAATTTCCTTAGGACTACGTCTTCCCTACTCTTATGAGCAGGGTCAAGTGTAGGAACAATATTTTGGAAGCTAACCAAGGGATGTTCCAAATGGAGTAAAATTTTTGATTCCACCAAGGAGATGCCAGAATGAAGAAGATTGTTGTCAACAAGTTCTAGAACTACGTAAAGACATCTTGATGCTTCTGTAGCAATGTAGTGTTACTCACATTGTCAAGTTTATTAGTGTAGTGTAAATGGATACTTGCTATGTTGTGCTACACTATGTAGCATAGCATAGCATAGCCACTAGTTTTAACTGAAACTTATGTTTGAGCTGAAAGCATTTTTTTGAGGCTTCATCATGCTAACTATAATTTTATCCTTTATGATGAGAAGCCTATGAACTTGCTGAACTTATATTTAAAACATTTTCTACTATTCTTGTATTGTTGCTACGTTGTTCTATGCTATGTAGCGTAGCACACCATAGCAGCCAACGTATCCTAATTTTTCATTCAATCTACTATTTTCTAGTATGAGACTTTGCTCAAGGCCTGGGGCTAAACAGGGCAACTAGTTTTGGAGGCCAGAGTGTTTGCCAAGTGAAACTTTCTTATTAGATTCCCTTGGCAAGCCGAGCCTTTTTTTTTCACCTTTGCTATACTGTGCTACACTACGTAGCATAGCATATCATAGCACCATGCGTTGACCAAATTTTTGACTTGCTCTGCAATCATTCTATCAATTCTCACTTGAATGCTTGAGCAACTGTCTTTCGAGGATTTTTGCGGTGCATAGCGTAGTGTAGCATAGCAAACTTCTTCACTAGAAAAATTTCCAAACTACTTCGCTTATCCCAAACACTTTCAGCAACTCCTAGCATTGTTTCTGAGTAAACTGTCAACTGGGTGAATTGTCCAAGTGGGCAGGCCGGAGAGTCCATCAAGCCTGTCAGCTCTAGAGATAGAAAACTTGCCAGACTAGATGGTCTAACCTCAGTGCCTACATTTTCCTACCAAACTGTCATGATGCTACACTTGTGGAATTCTTTACCTAAATTCCAAGACCCTAGTGAAGCATGAAGGTCCTGAAATTTTATGGTGTTTCAAGATAGATTAGGAGAATCTCTGATAGGTGTCTTATCTTGAGCTTGGACTCCATTCTAAGTAGTTGATGATTGAGAGAGGACAAGTGTGGCCTCTAAGATCCTTGGGACAGTTGTGAGTTAAGCTTGGCTCCTCATCTTTGATGTATTTTCTATGTATTTTGAGAGTTATCTCAATATAAGAAATATTTTCTAGAGTTATTATGTTATTCTTATTTTCTAAGCTAGATCTAGTTAGATGTTATGGATTGGATCCTATTAGGATTTATCAAGGTGTAACACCCCTACACCACTCTATAGATTTGTCTTTATCTCATTGTCACAAAACACTAAGGTAGCTAACTTCATTTATTTCCTAGGTAAAGGTGATACCATTCCTACATGAATTGACTCTTCGTTGGCATGAATATCTTTGCTAACCAGAATAGACAACAACATTTTAACCAAGGCTTGACGATGAGTAGAGGAAGTCATCACTAGATCATATAAGCTTAAAGAGGTGTGTCGACCTTTTGCTATGTCAAAACCTTAAGGAAAATGGAGAACAAAGGATCTATGTGTGGTGTTGTATTTACAGGACAAGGTTATGGATAAGGACTTCAAATTAGAATTAAGAGGAAAAGACTCAAGGACTCATAAGTAAAGTTAACATCATTAAGAACTTGTGAAGCATGTATAAGTTCAAAGAGTAAGGATAAGAAATGAAGATTTCAAGTACAAAGGAAACTAATGAAAGACCTTTCTAAAGAATAGTAAATGTCTTGGCTGAAGTAAAGAAAAGATAGAAACATGTCTTTAGAAAAGAGTATATGTCTTAGTTGAATTAAATATTACTTAAAAAAATATGTCTTCAAATAATAGTAGATGTCTTTTGCACCAAAAAGACATCTTCTTGAAGTTGGCTTTGCAAAGACATCTTTCCTAAAGAAAAGACATATCTCCCAAATAAAGGTCTGAAGTAGAAAGACATCTTAGCCTTAAAGAAGACATCTCTAGTAATTGTTAGATATCCATTGCATGAATTTCAAGGTGATTTTGGAAACATATTACCTATAAGAAGACTTCATTCCATTGGAAAATGTGCAAGTATTATGTACCTTCAAGTGTAATTGTCAAGCAATTATTGTAATTGTAATTCTCTTGTTATTGCTTCTCATTCAACTATCTTTTGTGTACTATAATTGGTCAATGTGAGTTGTGCCTTAGAGTACAAGGATTAGCAACCTTAGTTGCATTCATTCCTTGTAAATATTGTTCTCTTTTGTTTCCCTATAATGTTAATGTGCTTCTTATAGGAAGGCATCTTAATTAATCTTGTTGGGATCCTATGGGATTAAGTGTTGGTGTAGTGCCACAACACTCTGGAGTAGAGCTCAAGTTGTAATGGTTGTGGGATCTTGGAAATCACATTTCTAAGCTTGTTGGGACCTTGCAAGGTTGAGCGAATTCGTAGTGTCAAATCACTTTGGAGTAGAGCTTACAGCTTTTATAAGATGTGGTACCCTTCAAACCACATTTGAGAGCAACAAGGTCTAGATGTATGCTTGCAAACTACCCTCCAAGTATGGAATACCCAAGTGGGAAAACCATGTTAAATTTGGTGTATGTGCTTTGTCTCAAAGAATTTTTAATTTGGGAAACTTATTCAGCTCCCCCCCATGCCCCCCCTCAATGATCCACAAGTGCTATTAGAGGCTGGTACTCTTCTTCGTCATCAATTTCAAGACCGAAAAATCAAGGAGACATCTTATACAAAGCCATCCATATTCTATGGATTTGAATTCATCTATTGAAAAGCTAGAGTGTAAGCATTATTGGAATCTATGGAGTTCAAATTTTGGAAGTCCATCATTGAAGGCTACACTCTACTTGTCAACAACTCCAGTAGAATCACCAATCCCCATAAAAAATGAACATAAGAGGAGAATGTTAAGTTTATGCTTGACTCAAAAGTGAAAAATTATTTATATTATTCTTTGAATAAATTGGAGTTTAATAGAGTAGTAGGTTTTAAAATGGACCAAGAAATTTAGCAAACATAAGAAGCTACTTATGAAGGAACCTCTATCGTAAAACAATCTAAATTGTTAGTTTTGCAAAGTGAGTATGATAAGCTTAAAATGAGAGAAGGTGCGAAAATAGAAGATTACTTCTCTAGAGAAAATGATATTGTTATAGCCATTAGAGGTACTAGTAAAGATTTGTTGGAGAGTGATGTTATCATTAAAATGATAAGAACACTTCAGCTAGATTTTAAACCAGAGGTTACAACCATGAAGGAAATTAGAGATTTTTCAACTCTAAAATTTTAAGAGCTTCAATCATTGCTTATGAAATGAACCTCATAAGTGAAGGAGATATCCAAGAAAAACTCATCACTCTAAAGGCTACCTCCAAGGATAAGAAGCTCAATGAGCATGATGAGGGCATGAAGAAGAGATTGTCTTTCTCTAAAGGAAGCTACAATGATTGATAGCAAGGAGAAGCAATGGGCAAAATCAACAAAGATCCAATCTCTTTAAAGGTAAAGAGAGAGGTAAAAATATCTTGAATTTTAACTTAGATTTCTCTTCTATAGAATACTGGGTCTATGGTGGAAGAGGTCATATGGCCTTTGAATGCTCTATTCATAGTAGGATACAGCTAAAGAATAGATCAAATGATGAGGAATTAAAAAAGACAAACTTTTATCTAGGTTGGAATGATGGTGAGCAAAGTGAAGAAGATGTAGACAACTCTATTAAAGATTCTCATCTCATATGCATGGCACTTATAGATGAAAATTCATCACATATGGCTAAAAAGGATGGTAAGTATGATGAAAGGTATAGTAAACTTAGAGAAGAAATTCTTGTTCTACATTATTTACTTAAGAGAGCAATGAAATTGTTAAATTCTAAGCTAGATGTTATTCACATTGAAATGAATGGAGAAATCTCAAACATAAGAGCTAATATTCAGTAACTAACCTCTTTAAATAAGGATTTCAAAAAGTTTCAAGAAGAAAACACTCTTGAAAAATGACCAAAGAATATAGAGAAAGTCACATAGGAGGATGCAAGTTCAAGATCAATCATAGTTAGGTTTGATAATGTTATTCATGAGGATAATACTTGTTTGTAAAAATTGTGATAGTAAGAAAAACTTCAACTATTCTTATAATGATCAAAATAATATTGATGCTTGATCTTGTCAAAAAGGATTTGGTAAAGATATTTTGTAGGCAAAAGTAGTTGAAAATGAAGAGAAGTGGAGAATTAAAAATTTTCTCAAAGAGATAGAAAATTCAATGATTGATCAAGGACCCTTTCATAAATAACATTAACAAATAGAGTCATCAAATAAAATATCTAATGAAAAAGAACCAAAAGATGAGGAGATACTTCATGATATGGGACCTCATCTCAAATTTCATTAATCTTCTCTTCTCACCTACAAGAAAGGTAAGTCAAGGTAAGTTTCCATTTCTTTACTTCCTAGATAATTTATAAGTATATGATTTGAGAATTCCAAATTTTTTTTCATTCATGATTACAATATTTATGGAATGTTATGTCTAGATTAGAGAATTTTTGGAATAATTATTTAGTTTATATCTTATATTCATTTTCAACTTGATACAGTTGGTTTTATGAAAATTTGTGATGTAGCATTTGTAATAATTTCTTTTGGGATTTTATCTTTTTTTAATAACCTTAAAATCTTGCATGCTATGAACTTCTTGTGATGATATATTTCTAAGATCATGTACTTTTGGATATTTAAGCCATTATTTTAATGCTTTTGGTGTAAGTTATGAATTTTAAGTAGACACATGTTTTTAAAAAATCATATCAATATTACTAATTGAAGACCTTAGTTTCTACATTTAATCTTAAGGTTGATTTATAGTTGTGGTACTTTGGTAATATATGACAATTGCTTCCTTGAAAAATACAAGCCCAAGGAGAGCTACACATGTGTAGGGGGATCTTGTTCCTCATTATCTTTTTTCATCTTAGAGGTCACCGATCTAAGGGGAGTCTTTGGAGGCTTCTACTAAGAAATACTCAAGCAAAAAAATATCACATTTCAAAAAATGAGCAAGAATTCATGTAAGGTTATAGTATAGTATCCAAGGTCAAAGTAGAATTAAATCTTAGTTAAGATATCTATTGTGATAATTTTTAGTTAAACATGGATATTATTTGAATATCTTGTTAAGAATCTCAAGTACTCTCATTGGTACTCGAAATAGTATTTCCAATTTCTTTTGATAAAACTTGAGTATATTTATGTAGATAGATATTTTGGACAAATAAATTTTTTGGTGTGGTTGCTATTTTATGCATTTAAGAGGTTAGAATGTGTTGCTTTATCTAGTATCATGTTTTTTTTCATGTTTTTACCTTCTTGTATTAAGAAAGCATAACTTGTTTTATGTGTGGTGTTAGCTCCATTAATAAGCACTTATAAGAGGGTATATTTTGTCTCTATCAAAATACTTAGTTTTGTGAATGTATGTGCTCAATGTGATTATCTTTCTATTTATATATTTATGATTGTATATTCCAATGAAAAATTGCTTCCTTTCCTAAAAAGCCTTGAGTTACACCTCTCATATATTGTATTTTGCATAGTTTCAATCTAGAGTTGCTATTGCTTACTCAAAAGGCACCTTGACTTTGAGATAGGATATTCATTGAAAATCCCAAACCTATTGTGAATCTTGGGGTGAATAGATAAAGGGATTTTCTTGATATTAAAAATTTTACTTTGTTAGCCCTATGGAATATCTAAATGTTTAATCATTTTTATAGATTACTATAAATCCTTTGTGAGGAGTGATTGAAATTCTTGGGTTTTTACATGATATATCCTTAGTAATAAATTTTTCTACCTACAGTATAACATTATCCCTAGACCTATGACCCTTTTTTTTCATATCCAAAAAGAGGGAGAATTATTTATATTGTGATTATACTAATCCATTTTGTTAAGTTTTGGACATTACCAAAATGGGAAAGATTGTTAACCTTTTGGCATGTCAAAACCCTAAGGAAAATGAAGAACAAAGAATGTTTGTATGGTGTTATGTTTATAGGACAAGATTATGAACAAGGACTTCAAATTAGGACTAAGAGCAAAAGACTCAAGGACTCACAAGAAAAGTTGACATCATCAAGAACTTATGAAGCATGTGGAATTTAAAAGAGCAAGTGCAAAGGAAACTGAAGAAAGATGTCTACAAAGAATAGTAGATGTCTTGGCCAAAGTGAAGGAAAGATAGAAAGACAACTTTAGAAAATAGTAGACATCTTGGCTGAATTGAAGATTTCTTAGACAAAGACATCATAAAAAAATAGCAAATATCTTTTTGGTATAAAATACATATTCCTTAAGATGTCTTTGCAAAGATGTCTTTCCTGAGGAAAAGACGTCTCTCTCAAATAAAGGTTTGATGCAAAAAGACATCTCAACCTTGAAGAAGACGTCTCCAGTGAGTATTAGATAGTTGTTACATGAATTTTGAGGTGATTTTGGAAACATATTAGCTATAAAAAGACTTCATTCCATTGGGAAATATGCAAGAATTATGTCCTTTCAAGTGTAATTATCATGTGTCATTATAATCATCATTCTCTTATTATTGTTTCTCATTGTACTATCTTTTGTTTGTTGTAATTGGTCAAAGTGAGTTGTGTCTTAAAGTACATGAATCAGAAAACTTAGTTACATTCATTCCTTGTAATTGTTATTCTCTTTTATTACCCTATAGGGTATATGTGCTTCTTGTAAGAAGGCATGTTGCTTTAGCTTGTCGATATCCTGTGGGATTGAGTATGTGTGTAGCATCACAACACTCAAAAGTGGAGCTCAAGTTGTAAAAGTTGTGGAAGCTTGGAAATCACATTTCTAAGTTTGTCAAGACCATGCAGGGTTGAGTGGCTTTGTATCATCAAACCACTTTGGAGTAGAGGTTAGAGATTATACAAGGTGTGGTACCCTTCAAATCATATTTTAGAACAACAAAGTCTAGAGATGTACTTGTGAACTACCCTTTGAGTGTGGACTAATCAAGTTGGGAAACCATGTTAAATTTGGTTTATGTGCTTTGTCTCAATGAATTTTTGATTTGAAGAACTTATTCATCCCCCTCTTCTAAGTTCAATGATCCACAAGATGTTCTTCTATTTAAGTGAACAATTAACCTATTTCATGGTAGTGAGGAAGTATTTGTCACTATTAGATGTTCTTTCATTCTTGTTGACTTTTCCTTCCTCCATTCTACCTAGAACTTTTACCTCATGCTTTAGTATTTGTGGTTTAGGATACTTTCCCTTCCCTTGTTCTTTATCTTCCTTCCTAGGTTGACTTGTTGAAGTGTCTTAAGTAGTAGAGCCCATGGGAATGGATGAATAGGTGTAGGTACCTCCTTATACACCTTTGCTTGTTTATTATTCTTGATGTTAGGCTTAGGAGCTACCTTATTAGGTTGTTTTGAAGGTAATTTCTTCTTATCTAGCTATGAAGGAACTAAAGCATTAGCTACCATAAGAGGACATTAGTCAACATGAGCTACTAGCTTATTAGTGGTAGAAGGGTGCATTCTAATAATGAATGGTTCTTTAGGAGGAGCAAATGATGATATCCTTATGACAAAATAAATCCTTGGACTTGATAAAGTTAAATATTTTTCATCATGAGGTGGTACTTGAATTACAAATGGCTCCATAGTAGGTTTAAAATTATCATTAATATCGAATGTGGCTATGATATAGGGGTTATTATTGGCATTTATCAAGTTTTTATATACTTGTATGCTTTGGTTTTGAGACCTAACTGGATTTGATGTGTCTAGTACCAATTCACCATTATCTATCATCTTTTGTAAAATATCTTTAATGCTAAACAAAAATCAGTTTCATGACTAAGAAGCTAGTAGTAATGATAGAATTGATCTTATTTAAAGTATTTGGGCATAGGTGGATCATCCTTGGTGGCCATGGTGGGATCCTTAGCAATCTCACATAAATGGTCATGCCTCTTATATGTAGTTTTAGTCATTTCTTTATATTGGATAGATCACTCTTGAGCAACTAGTCAAAAAGCTTAGATGGTTTCATGGGTAACTTCATGTACTTGGATCAATCCTTTCTTTCAAAGTTAGGCTAGGTTGATTAGAGGTAGAAGCACCTAATGTTTAAGATTAAGCACTAGTGGTAGGGGCTTTCAATTGGGTTATCTTTGACTTTGGTGTTATTTTTTTGTCTTTCGCCATGATGGCCATGACTACATGGTTCTATTTTTCCTTATTCCCATATTTCCTTTTGTGCTAATTTTGATATGTTACATATGTTGGGTCAATACTAGATTTCATAGCATCCTCTATGTTCTTGGTTTGGAAAAAGTCCTAGTTGAGTGCCCATGAATCTAGGTAGTATAGTTTGAATTTGATAAAATTGTTAACCACTCCTTCGATAATGGCCAAAATATATGTCTTAGAGATGGTCTCAAGAATTTTGTTGAGGGTAGTATTCCATCTTTGTATGAATTTTTGGATAGGTTCAAGAGGCACATATTTAATTTTCATTAGTTAGTCTAATGTGGTATCGAGTCTCAAGTTGTACTTCAAATAATTAACAAATTATGAAATTATTTCTTTTAGAGAGAAAATGGAGCCTTTACATAGAGCATGGTACCAATATAAGGCTTTCTTCATTAGTGACATAGATTGATTAGATGTTGTGGGTTGGGCAATGGTGGTAGTGGGCTTTGGTTGATTTTTTTTTAGTCCTTGCATAGTTTTGGTTTCTTTGGATACGTTGGCTATGGCTATGTGGTTTTACTTTTCCCTATCCTTGTCCTTTTTCATGTG
The DNA here is from genome assembly GCA_015680685.1 of Gnetum montanum. Lineage (NCBI taxonomy): Eukaryota > Viridiplantae > Streptophyta > Gnetopsida > Gnetales > Gnetaceae > Gnetum > Gnetum montanum. Next base: position 2,125 of record MNCI01005255.1, on the reverse strand, counting down.
CTACTTCTTGTATGCTATGTAGATTGGGTTACTACTAGATTCAATGACATTTTTTATGTTATTTATTTAAGAGAAAGCTTAGCTAAGGGATAAAGTTGTTGAACATCCTTTTGAAGATGTTAAAAAGGTAAGTTTTGGCTATGGGATCATGAATCTCATTAAGGAGAGCATTCTGCTATTGTATAAAATTTTGGACATGTTCATTAGGCCCTTGCTTGATTTTCATCAGTTGATCAAGGATTTTGTTAGGTTTCAAGTTATACTTGAAATGGTTAATGAATCACAAAATCAAGTTCTCTAATGAGGCAATGGACCCCCTAGGTAATGCACAATACCAATCCAAAGCTTTCTCAATAAGGAACATAGGGAAGATATGCATAATAGTGTGAGGTAAAGCCTATAACATCAAGCACTCTAAATCGAAGGTAGTGAGGTGTGCATTTGGATCATTCTTGCTATTTTATTTGGTGAATTGGGAAATGGGAATGCCCCCAAGAAGAGTGATTTGGGGGATAGTAGGAATAATGGAATCAACTTGGTGGAAATCCATTATTTTAACCATAGAAACCTTGAGCTTGCATAGCTCTTTGGTAAGGTCCTATATCATCTAAAAGGCTTAATCCAAGCCTTGGAGCATTTTGGTGGATTTTGATGTTTGCACAAATGGCTATAGAGGGAGTTGGAAGGGTTCAAGTTGTGCGATGGACAACAACAATGATGGAAGACGTTGGGTGATTAGGGTGGTAAGGGTGTTGAACAACAAGAAGGATGTTTGCACTGGAGCTTAAGGGATAAAAGTGGAGAAGGGGATATAAGAGGATTGCATAGTTTATGGTCCAACTGAGGAGCCCATCAGGATGAAGAGGGGAAGGAATGTGGTAAACACCATAAGTGATTGCACAGACTGAGGTTGTGTTGCAAAGGAAATTGATGAAAATAGGGAGGTAGATTGAAGCATAGGCTGAGCTTCATGTGTGGAAATAATGGGTGTTGACTCAAACATGATGGGATAAACAAGAGGAGAAGAAGCTTAAGGAGATTATTCTACAGATGACAGGGGAGACATTGAACTAGGAACATTTATTTGGGAAGCTAATTATTGGAAGAGACTCCTAATAAAGGTGTCTGGTTCTTGTTCAACCTCAAACTCATCTTGCTTCTCTTGATGTTCATCTTAGCTAATCTCCTTACTCCACTATTCAACATCTATAAGTTGTATTAACATCTACACAGAGAAATTGGTTAAAGGCATCTTACCATGGGATGATGGAATATATTCTTTTCCATCCTAGTGTATGATTTTGAATTGATTCTTAGTGTCAAACTTAGGACATGGTATGAGGAGACTGGCTTGTATTTTAGCATATAAAAAGTTATAAAATACCTCATTAATAACTGTGAAGTTTAGGTTCTTATTCCTCTACCTAAGCGATTGCCTATGCTCTATAACCATTGGATCCTTTGGGTCATAAACATGAACTACATCTTGGATAGAGGCCATGTAGGTAAGTTTGAGAGGTAGTACAGTTGATATATGAAAAGGCATTAACTAAGTATTTAACTAGGCTATGAATTAAAAGTCATAGCAGATGAGACTACCTAGTATATAAAAGACTTAGCCTATAAAATATGATTAAAAAAACTACAATTACAAGACTAGTGTAGGTGGAAATGGTAGTGTTGTACAAGGCATTGGTAAAAATGAATTAATTAATTTTTTATGCCTTTCAATGCCATTATTAGTGTCCACATTGTAATTCTTTTTTGGAAACATTTAATGTAAAAATATCTTAGATAGATTGCCAATTATAAACTGGGTTTGGATGACCACCCAACCAAAACCTACAATGTAAAAAATACACTGGGATTTAAGAGAAGACAATAAAACATTTTTTGGAAAAATTACAAGTTTAAAAGAGTAGAGGACCATATACTAACTTTTGGATAAGCCCAAAGGAAAATTTTGAAAAAAATGCAAAGTACAGGTTGTTGCAATTTTTATGCTAGGCTTTAAAATGTCCAACACTTGTTGTAAAAATGGTAGATGGCTCAAACCTACCGTAGTCTATATGCTAGATTTGGACTATTCTGTGGTATCAGTTTATAGTCATAATCCAGGACTGTT
>MNCI01005250.1:375722-400742 GCA_015680685.1 Gnetum montanum | reverse complement strand
CACTTTCTCTTTTCCTCAACTCACCTTCCTCCTTGGCAACTTGCTACAACAATCTTTGTATTTAATGGGCTCTAAGCTCAGATAGCCTTTCTTGGGCGTAAGTCCCAAGGGTTCTTCGCATTTCGTACCTAAGCCCATCTACGAGATGGTGTAGTTGTTCCTTTTGCGAGTAACCATAGCCAAGGCAACGATGTAACAATGAATAATATTAGCCCATGGCAACATCTAAGGGTTTGTGTCCTCCTTGTTTCCATCCTTAGATTTGCTTACGTAAGTTGGACACTCAGGAGTACATCTGATACTTATCGTTGAATAGTTCCAACATGGTACTCCATCAATGAATGGATTCTGGTTCTAAGGACCGGTACCAGTTTTCCACTTCCTTGATCAATGTCCATGGAAACAACTTTAGCTTTTTCCACTCATTTTCTATATTTTGCAAGGCACATGCATCGTGGAATGCTTGTAGATGGTTTTGAGGATCAGCAATGTATCCCCCTTCAAATCGTGGGATGTTATTCATGTCTAGTCTTTTGATCCTACTATCTTTTTGGTGCCTTATTGGAATCCTAACGGCCTTTGTTATATCTAACATACTTCGGGTGACGAGTAGGGGTTCATTGTGATCATGCCATCTATGGTGTCTATGATGCTTATGTTGTTCCCTGCTCTCCCTTCTTTTATGATGTACTTCTCTAGAATGCCCTCGCCCCCTTTCTCGATTGTTTTGCCTGTGATTTCTATTTTGCTTACCCTTGTCCTCATGGTCTTACCCTTTGCGACTACGTTTAGATCCCAGGGGAGAGGGAGAAAAAGATGATGGAGATGAAGAGGAAGGAGGACTCGCACCATGGTAGCGCCTGTCACCTTTTTGGTGGTCGCGACCTCAGTCGTGGTTACGATCGGAATGTTCATCATTATTATGTGTTCGTGTTTCTTTTTCGGATCCTTTGTGTCCGTTGGTACCAGAACCTGGGTTATGAATAGTTGAGTGAAGATTCTGATACACAACTCCTTGACCAAAGTCAACAAGAGGAACATCATTTTGTGGAAAACCTCCCGAGACAGGTTCACCACCCTCATTTTCACTTAGGACATACAGGACATCCTGAGACCACTTCCCCTTCATGGATTTGTAATGTCTCTCCTGTTGCAAATCTCTTTGGCGTTGTGCCTCCGTGGGTCGATAATCTCTCGAATCTTGCTTATGCACAACATACTCTGATTGTAAGTACTGCATATCGATTCATGTAAGAGAACGAAGAAGCATGCTTGGGATTGAGCGATCGAGAAATAACATTATATTACCTTCTAAATCACGCCATCGCAGTTGTTCATCCTGGTGAAGGATAAAGGTAAAGTCTGATATATACTCATTAGGATGAGCGTATACCATACAAAACTATTGGGACATTGATGGATCATCATGTGCATCCCACCTCTGATTGTTCATAGTGTCGAACCTAGTCAGTGAAGCACTCTCATAAGAAGAAGGAGACATGATTGATTATTCAGTGTGCGATACCCTTTTCCAGTGATTGTAGGATAGTTAACTCTAAGGGTTCATTCCAATGATGGAAGGATTTCCTAAATTGTAATCAGCGCACAAACAACAAAATTCCCCAACAACAGCACTAATGATGAGCGGCGAGGTACCCCTATGCCCAACCATACGAATACAAGCGTTCACGTGCGATCCAGTCGAACTTCAAAGATTAAGTGCTTATGCACCTACATAAAACAAGGATGAGTTATGCAATCATTGTCTTCCCAAGCTTACTTGTAAGGCACGATTGTATGGTTAAGTAAACTCGAGGTATATGATTTTTATGTTTTTTATATTTTCTATCTTAGTCTCCTAAGTGTGTGCAATGAAAAGATTTAATTAACTAATGGATTTTTATAAGTGAATCAAATCCTAACACTAGCATCCATTCCCACTCCCCAGACACATCCTAAACTAGTGTAACACTACTGGGATTACCAAACGCTAGTTGTTACTGGGTTACTAAGTGTTCCACGTATGCTCAAAGTGGTCGTGCTGAGTGTGCTAATTCATTGATAATTGATAATTAATACTTCAATAAAATAACATTAAGTAACTATTGAAAGCATCAAATAATAGTAAATAACATGAAATGCAATAATTAAGCTATTCTGAATGTTGCAAGGTTTATCATAAAGTTCATCTTTATTTCTGATCACAAGGTGTGCTCAGGTACACAATGCTCGAATAAAGATCCATTCACTCTATGACTCCTACTATGGGCACTCAGAAATAATTCTAACTCTGGAATAGAAAAATTGCAAAAATTCAACTAAGGACTAGAAAAACTAATGCCAAACCAAGTGCCCCTATCTCTTATTTATAGGCAACGAGACAAGCTTCAACATTGCATGTCCAATATTGCTTTGACATCTTCGATATCGCGTATCTGATATCGAAGGTCCAATATCAAGGGTCCGATATCGAGACTCATCACTTGCCAAGTGGAGCCTTGGGAGGGTTAATAAATGAGTGAAAGTCTAAAGTCTTCAATGGTTGCAGCTATGCTCAAACTTACATTTTTTGACTTCAGAAATAAGTACCTTATCATCACTTCAAATGACATCACCTATTGAAAGCAATGTATGATTGTGATTTTACTATGTCTATGTTGTTTACTATACATAATTAATCATGTGATGTATAATTAACCTACTATATTCTTAAATTAAAAGTTTAACCTAGTTGTAAGACTCTTGATTTGGAAACTTTAAGTTATGGGTTTGATTCCAATAGGGAATATTAAGTTATAAAGTTATAATTAAACTATATGTTTTAGGGGTAAATATTGTTAAAAAAATGTTTTGAGGATTTCAATACATTCATTTTAGGAAAAAGCAAAAATTGACTTAAAACGGTGGTTGCCAACTACAACCAAATGCAATGAAAATAAATCATATTAAGTTTTGGTAAAAATACTATATTTTTATCTCAAATGACACTTAAGAAAAACATGTTGATCTTTCCTTGGTGGGTGAATTCATCTTCCACTTTTTATCCTTATATAAGGTCAACACAAAACCTACTAATAAAACTCCAAGCTAATATATGATGTAAAATACCCCACAAAGAAATAAAAAGAATTACATATAAGGTGTTAACTTGGTAGGAGTTTTGGCTTCACAAAGTCATAGATTCAATTCCACTAGGCAACATTAGTCCAATAGATCTAATGGGGCTCAATGGATGTAAGTAAAGATTTCAATTTCAGTTTCATATAATATGTTAATTGCTTTATTCAACCATGTGATAATTCAAGGTGTTAAAACTTGAAACTTTTTAAATTATTTTTAAAAATATTTACCCCCAAAACATGTAATCAAATAAGAATTTTATAATTAACAATGGCCTACCTAAATGGCCTACCTAAATTGAATGCATAACTTGAAACTTCCAAATCAAGATTCCTATCCCTAAGGTAACATCTCATTGGTAACATCTCATTGGTGCATGTGATTATTGTATTATTCAATTCACCGTAAAGAATTGAATCTAAAGAATTAGGTGTAATGTGGAAAATGTTATTCACCCAAGAAGGCAGGTATCCAAGATGGAATTCTACTATACTCAACCTCATTGACGGACACCTGAATTCCGCCTCTTCCTGCCCGTGAATGTAATCCAGAGGCGTACCTGATCTTCACACAAAAACCTGTCTAGAAGTGTTAAAATAATGGACTTTGGATCCTCCCCTGGAGACTGGAGTTGATTTATTGTACTCAATCTCCCTCTAATTCAAAGTGGGAGGCCATTTTCTTACGCGGAGACGCAACCCATCCAGCAGACGTGGTGCAACAAGGCACTGATCTTACCTCAGAAGAAAGAAACCAGAAAAGCTGCTTATATCTCTCTGCCCCTGCCTTTACTGATCATTAATCCGATGTTCTACTGCTGCTGTGCGGCTCTTTTCTAATGAATGGATTCTGTGATATTCCAGCAACGACAATGGACCAGCAGCATTTGGAAGCTACCAAGAAACGATTTCTGCTGTATGCATGCCTTTTGCTTGCATTAGCCTCGTATATCTCAGTTCCGGTTTCTGGGTTTTCATCTCTCCCTCCTGAGGCTGAGCTCCAGGCTCTGCTAAAATTCAGGAAAGGTATCAGCCGTGATCCATCAGGAAGCCTCTCCAGTTGGACTGCAGATAACTTCCACGGCCTCTGCCGCAACTGGACTGCCATCAGGTGCTCTTCATCTCCCACGGTACGTGTGGTTTCTGTAGATCTTTCCAATCTATCATTGCAAGGTGTTCTTTCTGGGTCTCTGTCAAATCTCACCTTTCTTCGAACCCTTAATCTCTCCCGAAATCGATTTACTGGTATGATTCCAGCAGAACTTGGAAGCTTTGATTACATACAGCAAATAGATGCCAGTGATAATATGCTAGCAGGTCATGTTCCACTGCCTCTGCTAAACAGCACTTCTCTGAGAGCTCTGAATCTCTCCCATAATCAGTTAACTGGCCAAATACCTGGATTGTCAGGCAGGTATTCATCTCTGGTGAGCTTGGATTTAAGTTATAATGTGCTTTCAGGCAGTATACCTTCATGGCTGGGAAATCTGACAAGGCTTCAGGTGCTGAGATTGGGAGGATCGACTCAGAATTTTACCGGAGTTTTCCCACAGGAGATACTGAACCTGATGCAACTCAGGGATCTTTCCCTTCATTTAAATGCAGATGGAGAATATCCAGTAACAGGGATACCGTCAGCATTAGGAAATTTGTGGCAGCTAACGTCCTTGCATTTGGACGGCACTGGTTTTAGTGGTCCAATGCCATCAAAATTGGGTCAGTTGAGAAATTTAGAAATCCTGCATCTTTGTACTGACAGTTCTGAAAATGAGGATGGTTGGCATTTGCATGGAGACAGCTTCATGACTGAAATACCACCAGAGTTGGGAAATCTGACTAGTCTCAGGGAATTTTATTTGTCTGGATACAGCTTCAATGGCTCCATTCCTCCTCAATTAGGCCGCCTGCAGCAGTTGGAGAGATTTTACTTGTTTGGTGACCAGATGACTGGTCAAATTCCTAGAGAGTTGGGGAATCTGTCAAAGTTGAACATGTTGTCATTGAGCGGAGGTCAAATATTCGGTGATATACCAAAAGAGTTGGGAAATCTTGCAGAGCTGAATTTTCTTGAATTGGCAGCAGAAGAATTGACTGGCGAAATTCCAAAGGAATTGGGGCATCTAACAGGGTTAATTCATCTTTCACTAGAAGGACACAGGCTTATAGGCAGCATACCAGCAGAGCTGGGAAATTTAAGGAAATTAGAATACTTGGAGCTGCACGGAGATAACCTAACTGGAACCATTCCACCAGAGATTGGCAATCTTCAAAAATTGCAGAAACTTTATATTTCAGGTAGCAATATTGAGGGTCCTTTGCCACAGCGGTTGTCCAAGCTCACAGAACTTTTAGAACTCAGTCTTTACAGGGTAAAAATCAAGGCAAAGGTACCTGTGCAGTTGTGTAATTTAACACAATTACAGTACCTGGATTTGCATGGCTGTCACCTTATTGGGGAAATTCCGGAATGCCTCATGCATATGCCGAAGCTGCAGTACTTGAGTTTAAAGGAAAACAGGCTTTCGGGTAAAATTCCTTCCAGCCTTGGGAACTTAACGAATCTGCAAAATTTGGTTCTGGCACACAACAATCTCAGTGGCAACCTTCCCAATTTTAGCTTCTGCAAAAACCTGACGTTCTTGTCAATCTGCAACAATTCCTTGAGTGGAGGCCTGGAAGTAGAATTCCCACCATTGATGGAAGAATTGTCTGCATATCTGAATTTCTTTTCAGGTTCCTTGCCAAAATCTCTTCTCGACCACCAGAGCCTCAAGGTTGTCAATCTTCGAAGAAACATATTAACTGGCCCTCTTCCAGATTCTGTAAGGGCAGACAGCCAATTACAGGTTCTGAACCTTGCTTACAATGAGTTGGGAGGATCTATTCCTTCATGGATAACAAATCTGACACAGTTGATGGTCCTGGATTTGTCCAACAACCGATTCCATGGCAGCATTCCAAGTAATCTTGAGATTCTCTCTGGATTTCAGCACCTCTGGAGGTCAGAGGTGAGTTATGAACTGCAGGGTGCTGAGGTCTTCACGGAAAAGGGACTAGAGTTGACCAATGAGAATTCTTCCGCTGCAAATATCTTGTTGGATTTATCCTGGAATAATCTGAGTGGAATAATTCCAGACAGTATAGGTAAGCTTAATAGGTTAAGGCTTCTGAATTTATCATATAATATGCTTGAAGGGTACATTCCTTCGTCCTTGTCAAATCTCAGTAGTCTAGAAGAGTTGGATCTGTGTTTCAACAGATTATCAGGAGAAATACCAGAGGAATTGAGCTCATTAACATTTTTGAGTTCCTTTAATGTTTCTCACAACAATCTCTGCGGTCAAACTCCAAGTGGAACACAATTCTCAACCTTTGATGAGAGCTCTTTTACAGAAAACAAGTGTCTGTGTGGATATTCTAAGCAGCATCCATGTGGAGATGGGCATGGAATTAGGGCAGAGGAGAATCCAGTAGCAGAAGATAGTGGGACTCACGAAAGTTGGTTCGAAGACAATGTATCATTCATGGCACTAGGATTGGGATTTGGGATTTCCTACGGTGGGACAATAGCTGTGTATGTTTTGAGGAGGTATGGCTTCATATAATGCCTTGTATATATCTCAGACAACTTCAAGAAAGGAAATCACTTGTAAGCAAAGCAGTTTTTCTAAAAATTTTATGATGCTCATTGTTTGGGAGTAGTCATGTTTGGATCATGTATAATGATCTTAAAATGCTTTATGAAGAGGTCCTCGCACATCTCAAGTGGGCAGCGATCTTCCAGCAGTAGTTCTGTGAGAGATTGATACCATTAGGTATTCTGCGCTTTCATGGCATCAGATCAGCATTATGTACTCCCTGGCATACATTGAAGATTTCACTTGTAATGCAAGAAAATGCTTATGCAGCTCCCAGGCATGAGATTTTCCATATTTTGTATTCTATATTAGAAAATAATTACAAGGTGCGTCTCTTATCAGGATTTCAAAATATTACTTTTTGAGAGGGAGTATTATTGATTGGGTTAAGACAGTAAACTCTCTCACCGTAAACTCTGTATGCCCTGATGGAGAAAAGCCATAGCTTTAAAGTTGCATTTGATGAAAATTTTACAATTCTCACACTGATGATTTTTTCACCTTTAATGTTTAACGGAACTGTCATTACAGCAAACCAATTGTCAGGGCTCGAATTTCATATTTTGTTAAATTGTAGATATACATGAAACCTAGAAACTGTGCCCATATACAGTTATTTTTATACGATATTGGAGAAAAATAAAACGTATATTACAATCTGGCTGCCGTATATCTCCAACCCTACCAATTGCAGAAATTCTCAAATGTAAAATACTCTGAAATACTCTCTCATGGGTTTGCTACATAATTTCTTTTTCACCATTTCTCATGGGGTTCGCTACATAGTTTCTTTTTCACCATTTAGCTTTACAAAGCATTAGTTCTATTTATTTGCAGTTTTTTTAATCATCTTCAATTACTTTTTCTCATGTCTTGTTTAATCTTCCTTTTAGTGGCTTTCCTGGAATAATGATGTAACAACATTTGTTTATAAGTCATTCTCTGATAGTCTTTGCACATGTCCAAACCATCTAAACTGCTACTTCAAGTCTTCTAATATTTGTATTATGTAGTTTTATCTCTTCTGATAACATTTAACATCCATCAAAGTATTTACATTTCTGTCATACTGATTTGCTATTCATGCCTCTTTTGTATTGCCTAATATTTAGCACCATATAAGATAGCAAGTCTAATTATTGTCCTCTAAAATTTCCCTTTCAATGTTATTGGTATTATTTTATCACATATAACACCACTAGCCTAGCCTATCTTCATTTTGACCATCATGTCTTAATTCTATTTCTTATATCTTTATCAATTTCACCATCTGATCAAAGGATTGATCCTAGGTGGTGGAACTATTTGCAATGAGAAATTTTTTGAGTCACTTCTATTTACTATTTATAATATTATTAAATTTGCATTCCATATATCGTCTTATGTTGACCAATTTTTAAACCTTGTAATTCTAGAGCATATCTCCACTTGTCTATTTTAGAAGCAATATTTTCTCAACCTGTATCCACTAACACAATTTCATCTGCAAATAGCATGCATACACCAAAGGATGTCACTTTGAAATGCCTTCTCTTGCATCAAAACAACGTCTAACAAAGGATAAGTTAGCCTAATAACTGCCTTCTTGCAAGAAGAAAAAGGACCATATCCAATCAATCCAAGCAATAATTGTAATCTATCTTCCACAGACAATTTGGTGTGAGCAACCTAATCTTTGATGCTCTTTTTACATCATGAAAAACTGAAAAACATAATTCATTGAATTCTGGTTCAGATTACTTGTGACAGATAACGCTTTCCTAAATTGCACAGGTTGACATGACATCCTGTGAGACTTTCTAATGATACACAACTTGCTTAAGTAGATATCTTGTGGCAAATGGCTCCCAAAAAGTCATCAAAAATCTTTTAAACTTTAGGAAACGGTTGGTTAGATTTTTTAAAAAAATTTGTAGTAATGGATTCCTCAACTTGGAAAGCTGCAAAATAGTATTCCTACATTTCACCATCCGTTGATATTTGTTGTTTTTATCGTCTACGAAGGAGAAAAGAGAAAAAGCTCAAGAAGTTATAAAATAAACCATTTGTTGAATTGATTCCTAGCTAAGCGACACAACTGGCAAACGTACACATGTTATCTTCCTGAATGAATAAATGTATGTATTGTAACAAAAATGTGCATATATGATTAAAATGCACATTCTGATGAGGTCTGACACACTGCAGCTTATGGGTCATATAGCAAAATGCACCATTATACAGTTGCGTTTTATTTGATAATATGCGCGTAACTATTTGCCATGCATTACATAGATTGATGGCTTTTCGAAGGACCTACCAAGTATAAACAGGAAAAACTCGGTAATTGATACTCCGTGTGCAATTAGTGAAGGACTAACTTCTAACTAAAACAAGAAATGAGAAAAAGATATCATAATTGTAACAACGTTGCCCCGACGTTGCCCGGCACCCCAAGGAATTCACGAAGATCCAATGGATCTGGAGCGGAAGACCAGGGGATACGCCTCAAGCAAGCAAGCATCTCACAAGTGAGTGCAAGCAGAAGCACAGCTTCTTAACGTACATGACCATGCACCTCATTGATGCACCTCATTGAGGGTAACCGAACTTCAAAACGAGGACCAAGCAAACAAGCACACACACAACCTTGTAGACCATATTGATGGGAGGGGAGACGATGCACCTACAAGGGAAGGTACCTCACCCCCAGATCCTTCACGATCTGGTACAAGGTGAGGCTGCCTACATATCTACGACCACCGTAGAATCAGGGCCATGTAGTTCTCCACGGAGAAGAGGGGGAATGAAGAGGACTTAGAAGAGAGTGCAACAAGAGGGTGTCCTATTGCTAGCTTGGTACCACCAAGCCGGGGTGGGTTTGTAACACTTGAGAGCCACCCAAGGGCACCTCAGAGTGTTCCATGGCCCCCGAACCATGGGGAAAGCCCAAGAGAACCACCATTCTGGGACATCTCTCACAATAATACTAACTTTATATAAATAGGATAAGGTTCTTAAGATTAAAGACCTAATATAAATAACAAAAACATAAAATGCTATAATCTAAAATGGACAAAATTTATCAATCAACTTGATAAAGCAAAATTGCTAAAAACCCAGGTGGTGCTTTGTGTGGAGATAAAAGGTAGTTAAGATCATGGATAGGAAGTATATACAAATAATGCTGAAATGTGATATTCGCAAGGCAAGAGACAAGTTGCCCATACCAATTTGAGTCCTAAAACAATGTTCAGCTGCAAAAACCATTTATGAATTCCAGCCCCATCAAAAAATCAAATCCAGCTGCATCTGTAGAGATTGTTATCTGATAATTCAATCAGATGGCTTGGAATTTTGAGAAACTTCACTTTCAACAGCCTCAACAACAGCAACTTGAGCAGGTCGTATAACTCTACCATGTAGAGTGTACCCAGGCTGCAAATGGTTTAAATAAGCAACAAAAAATAACAAATGCATTTTAACAATTATGCAAATGAGGAAGTTATTTGGCATCTATTACATACAGAGCATTATAAAAATATCAGGACAAACATCTTTCTCATAAGTAGGAATGTTGTCTCTTGCCAATTTCAGCAAAATTATAGAAAGAGTTCCTACTCATAACACTTTAATTTGTTATTGAATGTGCTCCAACAAATGAGGAATTTTGTGTGTTAATAATCATTATTTCTTAAAAAAAAAACTATGGGAACAGACATTCCTTGAAGATGCTCTAATAAACTTGTTGGAAAGGTCTTGTTGGAATTATAACCAAAATGCTATTCATGAGACTAATGTGGTTGTTGGAACCAAAACTTTGACCATATAATTTTAGACATACAGACAACACAATACTTTTGTAAAACTTAAAACAACTTGAAGTTGCAAACTATTGCATGCAAAGCAAAAAGCTTACCAGATGAGTTATGCCCTCAGTGGCACCAAAGTAATGTGAATAATGTGAATAAATAGCATTGGAATTTAGATACTAGTGCAGGGAGGATAGTGAGCAACAGAAAACAGTGAGATGAAAGGAGTAACATATTTGAACTCACAAATTTAAACAGGAGAAAGCTTACAAATGACCCATGGCTCCAACAATCTGTAGAGGTGAGAATCTACGTCACATCTAATGACACAGGCGTGGCCTTGAGGAAGAAAGGTCCATCCTTCAATTGGAATGTAGCAAATGGATTATAGAAAGAATGATAACAGTTTAGTCATACAAAGAATGTGCAGAGACATGAGGCAAAAGTTAGCCTACTAGTATCAACAGCGTGGATTTAGCCATACATCATGCCATATATGTATGATGTTTCACTTCAATCTTCTTTTTATAAAGTTCAGAAAATTTCTCAGGGAAACCATGATTCTATTTTAGGGGTTTGCAGCAACATTTCAGAATTTTAACAATAATGCTAAATAAAAAGCTCATAAAATGATATCAATATCTTACTTTTTCATGGAACCTAATTAAAATTTGACATACCACTAATTTCCCCCTAATTTACATATGCTAAACCTACAAATTCAACGTGTTAGGCAAACTGAAGACTGGTATACAAGGTGAGCATCTACTAAGGACATACAACACACCAAATCAATCTACTACCCTTGGCCACTCCTGAAACAGATATACATTGCACAAAATCAACGAATGGTATAGCATTTTCACCCGTTGACCAGCCAGCAGTCATGGTACACACATGGTCTATTGGTTAGGAGAAGGCCCTTTCAAGTAAGTCATGGATGCCACCAGAACCAGTAGGATTCAAAAATCCCAATGGGTCTACATGAAGGTGATTATGGGGTAATTGTGCTCAAATTTATGGATCTGCTGACTTGGACCATTACTCCGAAAACTGATCTTTGGATGGATACAAACAGGATTCATATACCCGTATGGATGCTGAGATTTCCAAGTGAAATGGAGCTATGTAGCTCTAAAGCCCTTGTATAACCTGCTCTTACAACCAATGGAAACTGAACTTTATTTTGGCGCCCTAAAAAACTATCACAACCATGATTATGTTGTAAAATGACATAGATGAACAAAATAATGAAGATATTTAAAACCCCAAAAATAACAAGGAAGAAGAAAACTCCATGGAGGTACAGCTAGTTGTACTATCACAGGTAAAATTTACTATTTTGGCATGTGGCAAGAGGCTGCTGAGGAAGACGAAATAGGATGCTGTAATATCAAAAATGAAAACACTGGATTATAAAACATTGATATGGTTAAGGTGCTAGCCAAACCTGAAAAAAACATCAAAGCTAATCAGCAGCAATCAAAACTGGGGAAAGCCAAATAACTGCAAAACACTTGGGGTACTGAAAGCAACTAGAAAGAGTTCGGTGACTTGTACTACAAGTTTGGAAAGTGAATGTGAAATATACAATGGGAAAAATGGACAAGTAATCTTATGTAACATAATTTGATCTTTCATAATAGAATCCCGAATACTTTCTCAAAAAAAAAATAAAAAGTAATGGGTCAGCAGAGAAAATCTTTCAAGTGTAGACTGATATTGCTACCAGCATCCAATAGGAATTATCATCAAGCAACAAGCACTAAAGGAAAGCAAAACACGTATGCACTGCATAGACAGAAACTCTAATAGTACAGCATCATAAAACAACAGCAAAAACCATATAAATTGAAATTATCATTTTATAAACAAACCCAATGTAACAATTTGAACATCCCATGACTCTTAATTCTGTAGCATATCATCACTTTAAGTGTACCTTTATTAGGTTGTTAGTTTTCAGCATTTTCGCATACATAATATTATTTTAGTGCAGTAAAGAGAACTGATTAAACTTCTAACCAACCAAACAACTTACTAAAAGTTAAATGAGAAGCCATTGCATAATATGATAATATCCTTGCAAAAGGATGATTCAACGTACCTTCGAAACTACAGCCACGGTTCCAGGCTTTTTGTCTAAATCAGGAACTTGAAATGCAGCCATGAGCCTGTTCGGATCAAATTCTTCGTATAAGGGATCATATTTTCCTACTCCATATTTTTTGAACACCTGAAGACAGTCATATTCTGCTTATGTAACCTTATAAAATAAAAAATCTTTCAAAAACAAGAAAAGAAAATAAAGTCCACTTGCATTGATTCTCTTTAAAACTTTAGAAGTAATTCACCTAAAGTTCTCTCCTCAACGTTATGTCCAATCTTACAACGGTTAAGTAGCAATTTCTATGCCAACTATATATGAGAACAACTGAAATTTGAACTTCTAGAATAAAACGCAGAGTAGATCCACCGGTTCTCTTTAAGATGGAAGTATGAAAAATGTACAAAGCTGAATATGCTTTAACTCCAGCAAAACCCTCTTATTTTGATTTACTTTTCCCCCATTTTCTGAAAATCCGTAAGTTCAGTCTACATGAATGCCATAGAGATATGCACCTAATTCCAAACATGATTTTTCAAGAAAACACTTACATCAGCGAGTTGTTTTTGTGTCATTGCAACTCCGTTTAACAAAGTTTTCAGTGTAAAACTGCACCATTAGAATCATTACCAAACTTGTTTTTCACCACCGACGAGGCCCTTGCCAAGTTATCAGTAACCTCGAGAAGGAGTTTTGCAAGGCTCTGTTTCAATCACTCACAAAAAGAGCTCCATATTTTAAAAGCTTCATGAAAAACGTTCTATCTATCTATATATGGCATCATTCATCCTGCTTCAATAAACCATACCTGCATGGCAAACTTCTTTGAATTTTCTGCAACACGCCTTGTCCTATCCCTGACATTTTGAGCTTCTGCATAGCTCCGAAGGACCTTATCCTGCATGTCCTGGATATCTTTGTCCTGGGCCTTCAACTGCTGCTCTTTCTTCTCGACTATCCTGATCAATTCTTCTCTAGTAATCTCTTCTTCTGCTCTCTCTTCTCCAGAAATCTCTTCTTCTCCAGTCTCTTTTTCTGAGACTAGCTCCTTATTCTCCGAAGATTTGGATCTGTCTTCTGCATTACTCTGTTCTGCCAAGCATGCATCCTTTTCCAAACCTGCATTCTCCGGCGGACTTTTCTGACAGGCCTGAGGTGCAGAAGTGGTGAAAATGGAGGAAGAGCAGACAAACCGAGAGGGACCCAAATCGGTAACACCAGGCTCTATAGCCAGGAAACCCAGCTGCCACGAAAAGCAAAATTCTGTGCAGTGAAACAAACGCTAACACCACGAACAACCGAAATGGAAAGGTTTTACACACTGAAAAATTTAAGAACCTTTGGGTACGAACAAAGTGAGAAAATACCGTGACAGAGGGTGCTATACGAAGTTCGGCTGCAATGAGTTTTCTAGATGCAGAGGTGGCGACAGCGCACACACCAACCTCCGCCAGAAATTTCCTTAACAAAATGGAGAAAGTTGGAGAGCAAGTCATGGCAATCTGACAAAAATGGAGAGCAGCTATGAAAATTTCAGTGTTTGATTAGTACGGTTGCTTCCAACTTTCATACAAATAAAATGCTGTAGGAATTTCCAAACCTCGCACTTCGGATGCATGGCATCTTCCACATGTTTTCGTAGGTTGTTTCCAATTGGTCAATCATAGGCTATATAGGCGATACAAAGTTCTACAAAGAATTTAAATGTTTTCTTGCATAGATGTTTTTCCTTATATTGGATGGATTATGATACAATGGATGGCCTATGTTAAAGTGTTGATCTACTTATAAAATTGCATGTATCTTATTTTCTTC
Source organism: Gnetum montanum (assembly GCA_015680685.1). Taxonomy (NCBI): domain Eukaryota; kingdom Viridiplantae; phylum Streptophyta; class Gnetopsida; order Gnetales; family Gnetaceae; genus Gnetum; species Gnetum montanum. The sequence continues at coordinate 386,272 of MNCI01005250.1, read as the reverse complement.
AATTCATTTTTTAAACATAGATGGTAGAATAGTACTATTCTTTGATTTAAACATAGATGGTAGAATGAGAACATACAATAACTAATGCAAATATTTTTTTTTTCTAAAACCCGTGGTTATGAAAAATTTGATTTACAAATATTGTTCTTTATCCAGAAGTCATGAAAATTGTAATCCTTAAATCTTGTTCTGGGTCCTTAAGTCATAAAATTTTTGACTTAAATAACTTATTACTTGTTAACGAATAAGATTCTCTCGGCCAAATTATAGGTATATATTATAAATATATAACTAAGCTAGTGATCGCTAGTGATTTAAACATAACAAATAAAAAGGATTCTATTTATAGTTATGCACCATTCGAATCCAATTTTTGGAAGGTAGTTGTTAAGTTATAGATTGTTTTTATAAAGTTAAAAATAATTCATGAAAGCATAAATCAAAAATAGAATAGCTTATAAGACCATAGAATCCATTATTGACCGATCAAAAACATGTTACAATACACCATGAATGATCAATGTTCAAACTTTCATAATTGAAAAAATGCATAATGGAAAATGTTCTAACATCCACAATAGTAAAAATACATCATCAAAAAAAATTGTAAAATCATTCTTCATCAGATTTAATGCGTTGCTCTTCATCCAATCTGCTTTGAAGGTGAGAAGCCTTGGACATCTCTTTCTTTGGAAATCAAAGGGAATATCTTCAAACTGTCAATACTCTTTACTTGAGATAGTGCCACAAACATAAGACCTACTATTTTTTTACTTCCAACATCTACACATGCTTTCTCCAAGGTCATTCCCTATGACTTATGTATAGTTAAAGCCCATGCTAATCTCAATGGTAGTTGGTGAGATCCTTGATGTATGATTGGTGAAATGGGTACTTGTCGAGAATGTTCATGATCATATGGTACTCCAATGTAAGAGTCAAACTTAATGATAACATATGATGGCAACTATGGAGGTTTACAATGTGCACTACAAATTATTTTTTTAATGACTCCCAATGCACTATTAACCAATCCTGCTTCTAGCCATAGATTAGTAAGCATAACCTTTGTAGCTTCACAAATGAACACTACTCGATCTAATTCACCTTCTGCATCATCCCAAAACCTAACACCATTTGTGTTTCTATCTACAATGCACCACGCAACTGGCTTTTGCAATTTTAGCAATACCTTTTCATTATGTATATGCACCTTATCCTTTGTATCAAATAAATGCACATAATCCTCAAACCCATCTTGCCCATCTAATGTTGATGGAAGATCCATTCTCAAGTTTAAAAATTCATACTCATCATCATTGATCTTTCCTTCTCATAAATTCATCAAAACTTCTCTAAATCTTTATTGTCATGGATCATCACCCCTTTGTCGATACACAACATCCAAGGTTACAAATGTATTGAATGCCAACCACAAAGTCTTTACATGCATCTGATATGATATGTACAATATAACATCTTTTACAAGTGGAAGCTATGCAAGATTTCTAATGAGTATCACTGATCTACTACAAAAATTATCTAATCAGTTTTCTAGAAATATTTCCTTAAGCCTTCTGTCAATGCTAAGCAAATTTCCACCTATAAAACTCATTTCATCTATAACAATATACTTTATGTATTGTATTTGTATTTGTTTTGCAACAATGCCAAACTTGATGCAGCTAGTGGTTTGTACTCCTAGATTTCAATCTTTAATGTAGAATGTATTGTAGTTGCATTAATATTATATGTTGTAGCACCAGTAAGGATGAGCACCAATAAGCTATTTTTTCCCCAATGGGCAAGTTTGACTAAATTCTTTATGAATAGTATCAATGAGATATGATTTTCCTATGCCCGATGTACCTTGAATAATCATCAATAGGGGATCAGCTCCATCAATTTCAAATTGTTGCATATAGAGATGGCTAGTGATAATATTGTAGCATTTCTTCTATTGAACTCCTATGGAAGATAAGTCCACCTCATTGTAGTCATTTCTTGAAGGTGTTATTATCCCATGAGATCTATGACTATGACCAAAAGATGTAGCAATCTTTGCAACATCTTCTCAAGGATAGCTAGCTAACCATTTGTGTTATCTAGCTCGATCCATTAATCTAAGGATTTCAAGTTCACTTTGTTGAAAAAGAGTTGATGCAAGTAGATGTTGATTTAGTATTTTGAAATCATATTCAATATCATCTTATCTTTTTGGAATAATATCTCTATACTGCCTTTCCTTTTCACAAGCACATTCAAAATCTTCATCAAATGTCTCCTCTTCTAATTTGTATATGTGTCGAATAGAAATCCATTTTAGTTTAATTTCTTCATCATTTTTTCCGAGATCACATTTCACATCTCTAAATGGATTGTGTAGTAGCAATTGTGCCCAATAATAATCTATCCATTTTTCCTCTCCTACTCTTGGAGCTACTCTAAATCTAGGATATGTTTTGACAACAACTAGTTGTGGTCGAGTCTTCCACAATGGCAGCTCTTTTTTTTTGAGGTAAATGTAAAATATTTCACAACATTTCATAACAAAACTCCTTCCATTTCCAATGGTCTCTTTTAATATGCATTAATAAGGGATGTGTATGGTTCAGGTTCCTCATCTCCATCCACAACGAGTATACCTTTTTTATAGATATCTCTAGACATGTTTATAGTATTGAATGTTCTACTACATTCAACTAATGGAAGTTCATATGGCATATGACAAACCTCCATAGCACTAATGTCTTTATTAGCTGCAACATCCATCATGAGTCTTTTGTATGCACTCATTGCATTTTCTTCTAGGTTTTAGGATTTTGCAATACAAAGTAACAAATCATGAAAGGATCTTGACTTCTTTTCATATTTTATTGCATATTTTGCAATATACTTAACAACAACATATTTGTCAAGCACTAGTTGAAAGTTTGTGTTTGCTCTTCATGTTTGAAGAATCATTCTATTATGAACATTCAATTTCAGATCATTTTAACATGGTTTGTAAGTAACATGATTTCTATCTTGTGGATCTTGAAAGTGTTTTGATAGAGCCCGCAATGGCCATGGAACATTATACTTGAGGAAAAAATTTAATTCATAAATTTTTCTTTTGGATCAAATACATTCATGATGTAAATAATAGCCAATGTATTCAAAGAAATATAATTGTACCTGCAAACTTACACATTATTTCAGCTTCTTAAACATGCTTGATGAATCACCATTTTGTGTCAGCCACAACGTTGAGTACACGATGTCAAGGTTGTGATGTCATGTACACGATGTTGGGGCCTGGATTTGATGTCAAATATCTAACGTCGAGGTATATACCCCAAGTCTATAAATACCACGCATGGGCTCTAGTTTTCATCAAGATAGTTTAGATTTTCTAGTCATAGTAGTGAAGCCCTTGTAGTTTATTTTCCTTAGAGTTAGAATATTTTTTGAGTGCCTGCAAAAGGATTCCAAAGTGTGTATGGTTCTTTGTTTGAGCATTAATGTACCTAAGCATAGCAATGTGATGGGAATAAAATGAACTCTTTTGACAATCCTTGTAGCACTAAGAATAGCTTAACATTTTCCTTATTGCATTTTACATTCTTGTTCTTTACTTTAATGCATTTGATTAAGTAATTTATTTTTAGCAATTAATGAACATGAGCACGACCACTTTGAGCATTCATATAGTACTTGGTAACCTAGCAATGCTTAACGTTTGGTAGCCTAGTAGTGCTATATGTGTTCAGGAAAGTGGGACGGTTACTTGTGTTAGGCTAGTTAGGTAATAGACAATTTAGCTTTTAATCTATTCTACTCTTATTCTTGTTGTAGGCGATTACATCCAGAAAATATAAAATGACAAAAATTCATATACTTCAATTACACTTAAACCATACCCTTGAGCCTCACAAGTGTAGTTGGGAAGACAACGAATGTTCTCAACATCGTTTTACTTCCTAGAGAGACTAGTGTACAAGACAACTATAGGTCCACGAAATTTGACCAAATCGCGCGTAACACCTTAATGATTTGTATGGTTGGGTGTAGGGGTACCTCGTCACTCATCGTTAGTGATGTTGCTAGGGACATTTTTGTTGTTTTGTGCACTATCTAGGACCCAGTAAAAGTATTTAAATCATTGAAATAAACTTAAGAGTCATATCCTATTTTACAATTACTACAACAAATTCTCAAAGAAAACTGTGATTTTTATTTCACTAACTGAAAATGTTTTCTTCTCATAGGAGTGCTTCTTCGACCAAGGCTGATAATGTTTGCTCAACAAAGCCTCAACAGTACCGAATCATATATACTCATCCTAATGAGTATGTGCCAAACTTCACCTTCATCCTACACTAGGATGAACAACTACAGTGGTGTGACATGGAGGGCAACATTGTGTTGTCGCCCAATCATGCTACTCTTGCAATGCTTTATCAAATGCTTGCACGATGTGGGCTTCAAGATTTCCATGGGGAATATATCATGAAAGATTTCAATGCCAGGGATTATCATCCCATTGAAGCACAACGCCTGCAAGATTAGCAGCTAGAGCAACATTATGAATTTTTGAAGGGAAAAGGGCTTAATAATTCTCTGTTCCTATTGTACCAACAAGCTAGTGGGGAATCCTTCTTTGAGGGTTTTCCACTCAATGACGCTCCTCTCTTTGACTTTGGTGATGGTGGTCAAAACCAAAATCTACACTCCATAGTTCACAATCCTGATTCTGGTAACAAGGGATTCAATGACAAAGATAGATCCAAAGGGACAAGTTAAAATAAGGATGCTAGCAAGAAGCATGATCATGATCATCGAAGAGGTGGTAGTAGGCACCGTGATGGTGTTGATTCTCCTTCCTCTTTCCCTTTGTCATCATCTTCTTCTTTTGGCTTTGAACATGACCACAAAAGGTAAGATTGTCATGGGGGTGATCGAAATGAGCGCAATGACTGATGGAACCAAAATAACCAAAGGGATCGTCAGGACAAGCACAAACATGGATGTAGATGTTCAAGAAAGGCACATCACCATGAATGAAGGGGTAGTAGAGGGCATCATATGCACCATGATCAAGGCCTTAATGAGCCTCTATTTGCTACCCGAAGTATGCATAACATCACAGAGGCAGTTAGAATTCCAACAAGGCATGTGAAAGACAGTTGAATCAAATGGTTAAGCATGAATAATATTCCTTAATTTGAAGGAGGATATAACTCTAATCTGCAGAATCATCTTCAAGCTTTCCAAGATGTATGTGCCTTGCAAAACATAGAGAACGAGTGGTCAAAAGTAAAGCTATTTCCTAAGACACTTATCAAAGAGGTAGAGAACTAGTACTAGTCCTTAGAATCGAAATCTATCAGACGATGAAGTACCATGCTTGAAATGTTCAATGATAAGTATCAAACATACTCCTCGGTGTCCAACTTAAGAAAGAAAATTCAAGGGTGGAAACAAGGAGCACACGAACCTTTGGATGTTGCCATTGGCCGATACTATGCCTTGATGCATAAATTCCCTAGCCATGGTTATTCTCAATTGGCTCAACTCCACCACATTGTAGATGGGTTTTGTAATGAAACAAAAAAAAAACCCTTGGTGTATATGCCCAAGGATGATTGTCAAAACTAACTGTCCATTAGGTATAAAGGTTAATAGAGTAGGTCATCAAAGAGGAGGATGAACTAAGAAAAAGAGAAAGTGCAGAGGAGTATAACCATGATCCTTCCATTTACAAGAGGGAGGTTCAATTCTGCGATAGTGAGGACGAATCCATATTTGATGAGGGATGCATAAGAAAGCCTTATCACTTCAATAATTTCAATCTGAACTTACAGCCAAGGTTGATCAGTTAAGGAACTCCATGAATAGTTGATTTCAAGTTGTCCTCAAAATTGCTGAAGAGTCCTGAGAATAAGGTAGTGATCATGAGTGCAGGAGGCGTAAGAAAGCTGAACATGCATATTACAAAGGTAAGGGGAAAATTGCTGCAATAGAAGAGGTTGCAAATAGTGAATCAAATGATGATCATGGATGTGATGTCTACCAATATGAACATTCTAAAGGATGTTGTCCTATTGTGTCACATCTTTAGGAGTTTGGGGTATATGCCTTACATCCATGACTTACGGAAAGGCAAACATCCAAAAGGTTGCCTTATCCTCAAGGTAATCTCAGGTAGTTTTGCTAACAATAATTGTATTATCCAAGTGGAGCTCCACCACAACTGTACGAATAGTACCAACAATGGTAGCAACCACAATCATGGATGATTGCACTGCTAAGGCAACAATACACTTACCAACAACCTGATTCATATGGTTACCATGTTCAGTAACCCATGTCTCCACGTGACTCTTCTAGTCATGTTTCTAATATTCAGCCTTACTACCACCTTTCTGATTACTATCAAACTCCTTCTCCCTATGAAAGAAGGGATGCCACCTCCTATCCTTCTCCTTCTCTTATCTCTACATACACTCCTCCTCCAGTTGCACAGCTACCAGCTGCTCCACCAATGCAAGATGAACTACTCGCTCAACTACAATAATGCAATGCTACAAGGGCTATTAATTTGCAACCCAATAATCAATTGAAGGGGTCAAATTCTCGATCAAAGAAGAGACCTTTCTTTCAGCCTTGTAGTCCACCTAAGTCTTCACCTACACTCGTGGTTGACAACCTTGCTCCTGCCTCTTCCTCCATATCTAATTGCTCTAAGTCTTCTTCAAACCAAACTTTGCCAAGGATCCATACCATAATGCTTACTTACAACTTGTCTGATTGGATCTATGTAGAAAACCTTCCCAAGAAATTAGCTGATCCTAGAAGTTCTCTAATTTATTTGCAAATTGTTGGGAACGAATCATGCAAGGCTCTTCTCGATTCAAGTTCTGGTGTTAATTTGATTTCTCATGAGATGTACACTTCCTAGAACCTACGTCCTCTTAAGAAGAGCAATATCAAATTGGAATTAGCAAATTCGTCCATCACTATTTCATTGGGACTAGTAGAAGACATTATGACTACTATTTGTGGGTGGTCTTATCCTATCGACTTCTTGGTAATCAAAGTGGAGAACTGTAAAGGGGACTTCTCAATAATCATGGGAAGAGCATGGCTAAGCACCGTTGATGCAAGAATGGGCATCAGAGATCTTTCTCTAGAGATATCTAAAGAAAATGCATTTCAAAAGATCGAGAAAAAGAGAGTTCCATGCATCACGTATAGTAATAGTGGGTGCAATTGTGTGTAGAAACTTTGAACCATAAAGCAAGCATCTATCTCTGCATGCAAGTAGTGTGCACCAAAAATAAAAATTCAAAGGTTTTTATATGTAGCAATCACAAAATAGGAAGGCACCCAGTGGCTGATTGCTAATTCAGATTGTAGCACACTGTACATGGAACCAGCTGAGAGCCTGACATGTAAATATGTCACGAGCATGGATGAACTAGAGAAATTTCATCACCAACTCTTTGATGATACAAATAATGATACTTATTAGGGAGACTTGGAAATTCCTGAGAACTTCAAGCAACAACCCCTTAAACTGAAAATGTTATCGGCTGGAATGGAATATATATTTTTGAAAAATAAGAAGCTCGTTATAATTAATGCAAGACTTGCTCTAGAATAGAAAGAGATGCTATTGGAGGTAGTTGAAGGATAGTCAACAATTTTTGCTTGGTCATATTCTGAACTCATAGGGATTGATCCTAGGATATGCCAGCATTGCATTTACACCAACCCAGCCATGAAGCCAAAATGACAACCACAAAGGTGGTTGAACCCCAAATTGAAGCAAATCGTTAAGGAGGAAATTAAGCAACTCCTCAAGGCAGGGTTCATGTATCCTATTACGGATAATGAGTGGGTTAGTCCACTTGTAATTGTACTAAAGAAAGATGGCAAGTGATGGGTTTACATCGATTTTAGGCTGTTGAACATGGCAACATTCAAGGATCGCTTTCCATTGCCATTTGTTGACTAGGTGCTTGACACAATATCAAGGCATTGCTGCTATAGCTTCCTAGATGGTTATAGTGGCTATAACCAAGTCCAAATTACACCAACGTACCAAGCAAAGACAATGTTCATTAGTCCCTGGGGGACTTTTGCATATTGTAAGATGCCATTTCGTCTAGGAAATGCTCCTACCACATTTAAACGTTTGGTCTTATGCATTTTTCAACAGCAGATCGATAGTGGTGTAGAAGTCTTCATGGATGACTTCTCCACCTATGGAGCTACATTTGAGCAGGCCCTATACCACCTTGAGCAAGTGTTGAAATGATGTGTCGAAACTAACTTGCAACTCAATTGGTAGAAAAGTCACTTCATGGTCCAGGAGAGCATTGTATTGGGGCACAAAATATTGCAAGTAAGAATTTAGGTGGACCCTAAAAAAATAAGGATCATCCAAGGAATAACCCATCAGCCAAAAATAGTTAAAGATGTTCGATCATCCCTTGGACACTCTAGCTACTACTGACAATTCATAGAGAATTTCTTTAAGATTGCAAAATCGTTGGTTAAGCTAACAAAGAAGGATGCTCCCTTTGTCTAGACTGTAGAGTGTGAGAAAGAAGGAAAAGCTTGTAGCAACCCCAATCCTACAAGCACTAGACTAGTCCATACCATTTCACATTATGATGGATGCATCAAATTATGCTTTGGGAGCTATGCTGATGTAGTTAGATGACAAGAAACGTCCATCAACATCCACTGCACCAGCCGAAGCATTGTGGGTGCACAATTGAACTACATACTATAGAAAAAGAATTGATGGTGATGGTGTTTGCTCTAGAGAAGTTAAAGCATTATGTGCTTGGAGTTTGCGCACATAGACCATAGTGCCATCTGCTTCCTAATGAATAAACCAATAGTAAGCCCCTGTGTCATACAATGGTTAGTGATCTTATAGGAATTCGATCTTACAATGGTAGATCAAAATGGAACTTGTCTTGGTTGCAATGGGATGATAAAGAGGATAAAAACCCATTATCTGATACATTTCTTGATGAACTCCTCTTTGCTGGAGCAATAGCTAAACAAATTCCCAATGAGCCAAAATGGTAGGATAACATTCTTACCTATCTTCTCACTTAGAAGATGCCACAAGGGTTGGACCATTAGAGGAAATAATAGTTTCTTCACCATGTAAAGAATTTCATGAAGATTAACGAACACCTCTACAAGGTGTGCGCTGATGGCCTAGTTCGTTGGTGTGTCCCTGATATCGATCAACTGTGCATTCTCTAAGATGCTCATGAAGGTCCTTATGGAGGACACTATGCTAGAAGATGCATGGCCATTAAAATCTTGATGGTAGGGTACTATTGGTCAATACTCTTTAGGGATGCTCCCCATTTCATTCGCTCTTGTGAATGATGCCAATGAGAAGGTGGAATGACTACTCAAATAGAGGGAACTCAACAATAGATTTAACCTTGGGAATCTTTCAACATTTGGGGCATTGATTTCATGGGTCCCATCATGCCCATGTCAAACAAAAAGGCATACATCATAGTCATTGTTGACTATTGTACGAAATGGGCAGAAGTAGCAGCCGTCATTGATTGTACATCTTCTACTATTACTTGGTTTATATAACAAAATGTTGTAAATAGGTTTGGTGTGCCATGTGCATTAATTTCTAACAATGGAACTCATTTTGCAGGCACTACTTTTTGGAAGCTCATGCAACGCTTGGGGGTTGAACACAAACTCACAACACCTTACCATCCCCAAGCTAATGGTCAAGCTAAGGTTACCAATAGGGAAATCACAAAAATACTAACAAGAACTGTTAGCAAGTATAGGAAGGACTAGAGCACAAAAATCAATGATGCCCTTTGAGCCTATCACTCAACTTGGAAACTTCCTATAAGCTACTCTCCCTATGAGCTTGTGTACGACAAACTACCAACACTTTCTATTTAGTCTGAACTACGTACACTTTCCATAGCTTGTGACCTTGACCTTGACTTAAGTCTATCCCAAAAGAAAAGACTAATGAATCTCAACCTGCTAGACGAAAATCAATTAGTGTCCTTATCATCTAATGAGTTGCATAGGACCTACAACAAAAAGCGGCATGACCTAAAAATTACAAGAGTCAAATTTTAATTGGGAGAAAAGGTTCTCTTCTANATATCAAATGTACTAATGATGGTGTAAAACAAAAATTAGAAAAGATTAATAACATAAAAACAAAAAGATGTAAAACAAAGAACATGTAAAAAAAAAGTTCTAAAATGAAAAATGTGTAAAACAAAAAGTTTAAAAAGTAAGGAGCCACTTAAATGGTGCATGGTTGGCCATCTCCCCCATGACTAAGTTGAAAGGAGGAGATCCAAAATATGGAGTGTGGTTGTCCATCGAATGAGATGCTTGTTGTGTTAGCTAGCATATGCTCATGAAAAGGCTTAATTTGTTGGATGTTGACTAGCTATTTCTTGTTTGGGCTCTCAAGTTTATAGATCATCATGGCCCCTGAAGGAAAAATTTCATAAATGATATAAGGTCCTTCCCACAAC